>JAJHZJ010000480.1:0-159006 GCA_023548195.1 Bettongia penicillata ogilbyi | reverse complement strand
CTAGAAAGTCACCCCTTAAAACAAACCCTTTTTAAAAAAAGAAGAGAAAAAAATCAGCAAAACCAATCAATACATCCAAAAAAAAATCTAACTATACCCAGGGACTCCCACCTCATATGTCTTCATTGGGGCCAAGCTTATTCATTATAATTTTGCAACATTATTTATTGTTCTGAGATAGTGGTTCTTTCCATTTATATTGCTGTAGCCATGATTCATATTATTTTCTCATCTGGCTCACTTCCCTTTGAATTAAGTATAGTAATCTATTACACTCATGTACCATTAATGTACTAAAAATGTATGTCTCATTCTGCACCTAAAGCCCTCACCTCTCTGTAACAGACAAAACACTTCATCATTGGTCCTCTGGAATCATGAATGATCAATTGCATTGATCATAGTTCTTACTGCTTTCAAAGTTCTTTGTTTCTATAATACCATTATTGTGTAAATTTTTCCAGTTTTATTCATGAAATTCTACATTAGTTTATAAAAGTCCTTAAAATTATTCACTTTTATGATATTGATGTTATAGTATAAATTGTTCAGGGGGAGAGACTATTTTCTAGCTAATGTTTTTGTTATGTCTTCATAATCAATACTCCTTTGTAAAAGCTAATTACTGTCAGCTAATTAATATTGTGGAATTCACCTAATGGGTCTCATGAGGACAGTATTAGAAACCATAAACTGAATTCTCAGGAGAAAAACAATCAGGTGACTTCTGGGGAACCAATCTGCCAGTGAAGAGAAGGGGACGGAATAAGCATTTATATAGCATCTACTATGTCCTAGCTAATACTTGCTAAGCAATTTTTTATTTATAATTTTGCACCTTAAATATAAAATAAGAAAAGAAAAAGGAAACAAACTTAAATACTAAAAGGGAATAGGAATAAAGGGAAAAAATAAGAAAAGGGAATAAAATGAGAAAAGGGAAAAAAAAGCATTATCATGTACACAGCAGGACATGAGAGAGGATTCAAAATACACAGAAATAAATCTCCATTTTAAGAAAGCCTAGATAATAAATCCTATAATTGTGTTGACAGTGGTCCATCTTTCCTTTGCTCTTTCACCCTTCCTTCCAACTTGGTCTGAGATTATTTTTCCTTTTTCCCTAACAAATCCTACTCCATTTTCATTTTATGTTTGTGTATATCTCTTATTTCCTATCCCTCCTGACTCCTCTCCTTAACTTCTACACTCTACCTTGCCTTCCTATAACTTAACCTACTCTCCCCCAAGGATCCCTCCCCTATCTTCTCATTTTCATTCATTTAAACACTTTTCTATATTCCCCTTTAACTTATTCCCTCACCTTCCCCTCTAAAGACCCCTCCTCTTATTCTCTCCTCATTCCCTATCCCCTTTGCATTTTATTTCTTTCTGAATTTAGAAGACTTTTTTATACTCTTCTAGATAAATATGTATTGCTTCTTCTTGAACCATTCCCAGTGAAAGTGGGTTTCCAGAACACACAGCTCTACTCCCCCATATAACTCCTCTGTTTCCTCTAGCATCTCATTTGTATAATTACTCTTTTCAGCTGTTCCCAAATGATTATACTTTTTACAATTTTAATTTTTAATTAATTAAATTTAATTAAATAAATTAATTTAAAATTTCAATTGAAAATTTTTTAAATCATAACAAACTAGATGGGCAAAGAATATGAACAAGAAGTTTTCAGAGGAAGAAATTAAAGCTATCTATAGTCATATGAAAAAATGCTCTAAATCACCATTGATTAGAGAGACTGTATTGATACTTTTTTTATTTTAGTATAATCAAGTGCTCCTGATTGAATAATATGATTAAAGAAATTCTTCCCCACCCATTGATGGGCCTGGGAAGATTTGTAGGAAGGCCCACACCTTTTGTTAAGGAGGCACTGGTTCTCAAGGATTGTGATTCCCTCTGGCTCTAAAAAGTATCTAAAGACTCTGAAATGAGATTTTACTTTGGGGCTTAGTTTTGGAAGGTATGTGTGCCAGACAAGACTCTGGGAAGCCACTAAGTAGCTCCCCAGTTTTGAAAACCCAGATATTGGTGCTTCCCTCTGTGGTAACTCTCTATGTATGGTCAGACAGTTGCATCTGTCTGTTGATTTGTGATGTATGTATTGCTTACTGTCAGATAGTTTGGAAGTGCTATCTGTTGATTCAGATTTCTCTGTATTTTCTCTGAAGTTCAGGGTTCTGACTTTTTCCCCTGAACTGAATGAATGATACATGTGCTTGATAAAAGTGATTATTGACCTGATGAAAGTTGCTTTCCTTTCAGAAATGCAGTCTAAGAACCTGTGATAGAAGACCTTCCTGTGTACATTGGGGTTCTTACTGTTACAGAGATGCAAATCAAAACAACTCTGAGGTACACATCACACCTATCAGATTGGCAAACTTTATAAAACAGGAAAATGATAAGTGTTGGAGAAGGTGTGGGAAAGTTGGAACTCTTAATTAATTATTCTAAGAACCTGTGACAGCAGCTTACAGGCTTCCAAATGTCTGACATAAGCAGTACATACATCATAGATTAACAAATAGATCTCACTGTCTGATCATAGTTACCAGAGAGGAAAGCACCAACATCTGGGTTTTCAAGGCCAGGAGCCTTGCTTAGCAATTTCCCAGAGTCTCATCTGGCACACAAATCTTCTTCCAAAACTAAGCCCAAAGTAAAACTTCACTCTCAGAGTATTTATAGATTTTTTTTTTAGAGCCAGAGGGCATCACAACCCTTGAGAACCAGTACCTCATTAACAAAAGTGTGCACCTTCTTACAAATCTTCCCAAGCCCATTTTTGCGGGAGAAATATCTTCAATCACATTAAAATAATTAACAATATAAATACATACACTGTTTCTAGTTAAAAAGATAAGAAAGTTAAGTTTAGTTAAGAAAGTTCTGTTTTCCACATTCCTAGGTGATAAGGGTTGTGACCTAGCATGGACAGGTTAGAGGTCAGAAACTAATGTGCAGGCCCAAGGAGCTTTGTGAGGAAGGGCCTGTCAGAGAGGAGAACATGGAGTCACATGGCCAGGGGACAGTATCACAGGAGATCCAAAGTTCAGAAAACAGTGTAAAAAACCCCACCTTTCTGCACATGTTGTAGTTGTCCTGTAACCTTACTGGGGAGGCTACCCATCCATTCAGGGGGAATGGATGTAAAGATTAATAAAGGCTTTCCTGATTTCATAACAGGCATTGTTCATTATTTAATGTGAGCATGTTTCTCACTGTTGGGGGCTTGCTAGATGGGCTCATTTCTAAAAAAAGAAACTCTTGTTTCTGCACTTTACTCCTAGTAAAGACTCTTGATTGATAAAGGCAAGATACAATCAGAGGCACTTGATTATACTAAAACAAAAATAGCAAAAGATCCTACTTTTCTTGCCATAACAAGATTCTGGATCTCCTTTTCTAACCGGTTGACTTTCTTTCTATAATCTTGTTTTTCTTGGATTCTTCTTATATTTTTTAAAGGTTTCCTCAATCTCATTTGATTTTAAAGTCCTTTTTTTAAGTTCTATGAATTGGGGAGAGGGGGAGGGCAGGTGATCATTTGATGTTAGTCTTTGCGGTAGAACAGTTTGCTTCAGTAGTGTCCTCTGAAGATGAACCCCAGTCTTGTCTATTCCCACAATAACTCCCTATGGTTGGATTCTTTCTCCTTCACCTGTTCATTTTTTTAAAATATGTAGCAGCTTAGTTTTTGTAATCACTTCTAGTCCTAAGTTATGAGAAATGGCACTTCTGGTCTCAGATTCTCCTTCAGCTCTTCCCTCTGCCCTGGAATCAAAATCAAGAGGTCCAACCTCCAGGAAATGCCCACGGCCAGCTGCACCCCTACCCTACTACTAGTGCACTCAGCAGGAGTATGCTCGCTCCTTCTTGCCCAGGGCCATGTCTCTGCAGTACATCTGGTGCTCGCATTGCTTGACAGCAGAGGTTCTCTTAATCTTTCCCAGCTCAGATTCCCAACTCCCCTTGCTGAATTGGGGCTGAGGCAAAGGCAATCTCCCATCCCAGCTAACCCTAAGGCTTGCTCCTTGTTGTTTAATGGACCTAGCCTGGAGGTTTACCCTTCACAGGGACCAAAACTTCATCCTGGAATTTTTCTTCAAATTTCTCCTGCTGTCGGAGGAGAAGCATCGTTCTGCCCCTACTCATTTATTTTTAATGCTCTGTTCACCGTAAAGGGTTATTTTATCTCATTTGTAGAAGAATTTGGAGAGCTTGGAATTTTCTGACCTAGTCTGTCATCTTCCCCGAATCCTCTAAGGATTTTTAAAAAATAAATGTTATCTCCTTTAGTCTTAACAACTCTGCAAGGTAGGGGTTATTATAATCCTCATTTTACAACCAAGGAAACTGAGGGAAACCGAAGTTAGGTGATTTGTCCAGGGTCACAGAAGTGATTAGAACTCAGATCTTCCTAACTTCTGGGTCAGTGCTCTATCCACTCTGCCACCACTGCTTATAGAGGGAGTATAAGTTGGAAAAGGAAAGCCAGAGAGAGTGCTACACAAGGCAAATCTAAAGTTTCTCACATAAATTTACTTCTATTTGGTGACACATCTCTGAAGTACATGTCAGCAATTAGAATGAGAACATTGCTGAGGCTCCATTTTGGAAAAACTACCTGCTAAACCACGGACAATATTCATTTGTCTAAAAGATCAGCACTATTGATTACCAATGAGTGCTGCTTTAGAGCATTAATCTGCAAATGAAAAACAATAAATTGCTATTTTAAAAGCTAAAATTACCAATGCTACTGTTGAATGTAAAAAGTTACACTTCATCCTGTACTTGGAGTTTAATTTAATTTTCATACAACTGGCTATATTTCTAGCAATGTAATCATCATCAAATGTTTCCTTAACACTGGCAACTTTATTTGGGAGCAGTGGTAATAGCGATTAATCACAACAATGACTAGCATTTATATCGTACTGTAAGTGTGAAAGGCACTTTACATATGTGAAAGCACTCTATCTTCACAACAACCTGACGAAGCTGCTTGGTGCGATTAGGCCCTTTTTGTTTACAGTTCAGAAACTGAGGTTGAGAAAGATGAAGGGACTGGCCTAACAGGTAGTATTTGAGGCAGAATGTGAACTAAGATTTTCTTGAGATTAAATTCAGCTTTTTATTCATTATACTACTTAGCTGCCTATCTAGCACATTACTAGTTCTCAGTTTTACCTTACCTGATGACACCTTACTTTAAGAAAATAGTCATAAAAACAATTTCCACTACTAATAAGCTTCTTAAACATGCATTAATTTCCCTTATTACATGCTTCACGGAACTTTAGCTATAATTTCTAACACAAATATTTTTGTAAAATTCAACATTAATTAAAGCAACAAAATTTATATAATGTTATGTTGTTTTAATTCTTGAAAATTAGCTCTTTAAGAATTCTATTTTTCACACTAAAGATTCAGTGGTAAATCTGGTTTTAATTCACATGATGCATCAAACCAAGCAAATAAAAACAATGTTAATAGTTTCATTAATATTTACTTATGAAAATTCTACTATAGATGCTGAAAAACCTGAAGTTTCTCTTTAGTGTTTTGTACATTTCACCTTTGAAAATTAGATTCAAGATATGTTGCCCTGTTTCCAGTTTTACTGTTCTTTAAAACTTTTTATTTGCCCATTAGATCAAAATAAGCTATTGAAAGGTGACATCATAAATAAAAGCCAATGGTTAATTTCTTTCTAACAATTAATTTTAAAAAACAGCATGGTGAAAACTGGACATGCTTTAACTCCAATAAGGAAAAGATTGCAGACTCAAATATCACTTCTAAAGAATAATATATATTTTATAGACTGTATAAAAGCTTAGTGAGGCTAAGAATTTCATAAGGGGGGGGTGGAGCCAAGATGGCAGAGTAGAAAAACTCACCTATGCTAGCTCCAAACCCACAGACCATAAATTTTCCTGAAAAAGAACTCCCCACAAATTCTGGAGCATGCAAGCTGGCAGCAGAAAGCACAGTGGAAAAGATTTCCATTCCAGAGAGCCCTGGAAAGCCAGTCCCCACGGGGTTCGTCGTGCATCCAGGGCAGCGAGAGCCCAGCCCTGACTGCCCTGGCCTCGCGGCCCCAGAGGAGCAGATCAGAGCAGGCTTCAGGGACGAGAACTTCCAGCGGCACGCAAGGTCCCTCCACCAACAGGTGAACTACAGGTCAGTGAGAGAGACTTCTGGTGCTGGCGAGACATGGAGCGGGGTGTCTCCGTGACTGGGCCCCCTCGGGAGCAGGCAGCGGTAGCGCAGAGCGGGTGAACTCCCAGCAGCAGGCAGACGTTCAGGACCATCACCGTAAGGTCTCTGCATAAACTCCCCTGAGGGAACTGAGCCTGGAGGCAGCCCTGCCCCCACTGCAGCACCAGAACTTAAGCTCACATGAAAGACTGCAGCCCGCTGCTCGAAACAGGCACGCATTTGAATCTCAGACCCCAAGCACTAGCTGAGCAGATCTAGGCGGGGATGGCAGAGGAATCTCAGAAGTCAAGTAAACTGGCTGGGAAAATGCCCAGAAAAGGGAAGAAAAATAAGACTATGGAAAGGCTACTTTATGGGGATACTATGATGTTCCTCGCCTTTCATTCCAATGGAGGAGGAACAATCTTACCATCAGGAAAGAGTGGAGGTCGGGGCCTCTGTCATCCAGACATCCTGAGGTGGATGTCGGTGGGCTCAGGCCATGGAAGAGCTCAAAAAGGATTTTGAAAATCAAGTTAGAGCAGGTGGAGGAAAAACTGGGAAGAGAAATGAGAGAGATGCAAGAAAAGATGAAAAACAGGTCAATACCTTGTAAAGGAGACCCAAAAAAATGCTGAAGAAAATAACACCTTGAAAAATAGGCTCACTCAATTGGCAAAAGAGGTTCAAAAACCAATGAGGAGAAGAATGCTTTCAAAAGCAGAATTAGCCAAATGAAAAAGAGGTTCAAAACTCACTGAAGAAATAGTTCTCTCAAAATTAGAATGGAAACAGATGGAGGCTAATGACTTTCTGAGAAACCAAGAAATCACAAACAAAACAAAAGAATGAAAAAATGAAGAGAATGTGAAATATCTCATGGGAAAAACAACTGACTGGAAAAAGATCCAGGAGAAGACAATTTAAAAATTATTGGACTACCTGAAAGTCGATGATCAAAAAAAGAGTGACACATCTTTCATGAAATTATCAGAGGAAACTGCCCTGAGTATTCTAGAACCAGAGAGAAAATAAGTATTAAGGAATCCATGCCACTGGGAGGAAGGATAAGAGAAATCCTTGGAACATTTAGGCAAACTTCTAGTATGTTCGCTACAGGAATAAGGAGAAAAATTGCAATGGCGATAGAAAGAAACAATTCCTGTATTGTGGAAATACAATCAGGATAACACAAGATCTAGCAGCTTCTACATTAAGGGATCGAAGGGTGTGGAATAGGATATTCCAGAAGTGAAAGGAACTAGGGCTCAAACCAAGAATCACCTACCCAGCAAAACTGAGTATAATACTTCAGGGGGAAATATGGTCTTTCAATGAAACAGAGGACTTTCAAGCATTCTTGATGAAAGGACCAGAGCTGAAAAGAAAATTTGACTTTCAAACACAAGAATGAGAAGAAGCATGAAAAAGTAAACAGCAAAGAGAAGTCATAAGGGACTTACCAAAGGTGAACAGTTTACATTCCTACATGGAAAGACAATATTTGTAACTCTTAAAACTTTTCAGTATCTGGGTACTTGGTGGGACCACATACACACACACACACGCACACATACACACGTGTGCACACACACATACACACATGCATGCACATACAGAGACAGAGAGCACAGAGTGACTTGAATAGGATGGGACCAAATCTTAAAAGAAATTAAGGTAAACAGTGAGAGAGAAATGTAGTGGGAGGAGAGAGGGTAAAATGGAATGGGGTAAATTATATCTCATTCAAGAGGCAAGCAGGAGACTTTTTAGTGGAGGGAAAAAGAGGAGAGCTGAGGAAAAAACATACAGTTTACCCTCATCACATTCAACTAAAGGAAGGAATAAAATGCACACTCATTTTGGTATGAAAACCTATCTTACAATACAGGAAAGTCGGGGAGAAAGAGATAAGCAAGGTGGGGGGGATGATGGAAGGGAGGTCATTGGGAGGAGGGAGCAATTTGAAGTTAACACTCGGGGAAGGACAGGATCAAAAGACAGAATAGAAACAATGGGGGGGCAGGATAGGATGGAGGGAAATATAGTTAGTCTTACACAACAAGACTATTATCGAAGTCATTTGCAAAACTACACAGATAGGGCCTATATTGAATTACCTGCCTTCCTAAAGGGAAAGGGTGGGGAGGGAGGGATGGGGAGAAGTTGGAACTGAAAGTTTTAGGAACTGTTGAGTATTGTTCTTGCTACTAGGAAATAAGAAATACAGTTAATGGGGAATAGAAAGTCATCTGGCCCTACAGGAAAAAAGAGAATCTAAGATAGGGACAAGAGAAGGAAGGGATGATAGAAGAGAGGGCAGATTGGTGACAGGGAAAATTAGAATGCTCGGTGTATTGGGGTGGGGGGGAGGGGATAAATGCGGAGAAAATTTGGAACCCAAAATTTTTGGTGAAAATGAATGTAAAAAGTTAAATAAATAAATTTATATTAAAAAAAATTTCATAAGTGCATGAAACTCATTCTTAAGGTACCCACTTGAGAGTATATATGTACTATTCAAATGCATCACTAGTACTAGAAAAACAACATGGTCCATGGGTGATGGATTAATTATTTCATCTTATATTAAGGACAACACATCTGTGTGCCTTGGAAATAACTGTGTACAAACTAACATTTTCATTTTAACAATATGATTAATAGTCATCTTCTAGTTGCCTAGACTGAAAAGTTTAAGCACTTTACTAATTATAATGTGGGTGTCTATTTCATCTTTTCAACTACACTATAAATATTTTTTTAGCCGGAGTAATACCTTATACATTTTTTGTATAACTCAGAGTATCCTGCATGGAGAAAGCACTGAATAAACATTTATTTTTATGTATTTATTTGTCCCTCTAATTCTTTTATAAGCAACACATGGGCATGAACTATTTGTGATGCTTTTGCCTCAAAATAGATTGGATTCTCAGAAAATTTAGCTGGCCAGCTTGTCAATTATTCATTTACTTGTGTATAACTAATGAATAAAATTATACTTTAAATTTACTTAACAATGTATTATAATTTTCTCCCAAAAACTTCATGTGGATGATATAATACACATACTAAGTGTTATTTGACATTCCAAACATTTAGTCTAATATTATAAGAATGATAACAATGCTGAGTATTTAAATGGCACTTTAAAATTTTCATTTTTTACATGCCTGCTGTCAGTAAGATAACTTTGTAAAACAAAAACTGTAGGAACTGTCATTTTACACATTAAAAAAACTGAGGATCATGAAAATGACCTGTCAGAAGAAGGATTTGAACTCATATCTCTCATAATCACAGAATAACAGATCTAGAAGGGACACTGGAAGTTACTGAGCCCAAGATCATCATTTTATAATTAAGGAAAATAAGACCAAGAGAAATTAAGTGATTTGCATATATGGAATGTCCGGGGTGGTAAGTGAATCTTGACCCTCCTGTTCCAAAGTCTAGTTCTCTTTCCACCAAACCAAGGTATATCTAAGTTCTTGCAATGTCACCATCATGATGACTCATCAGCCCCTGAGTGTAGATATGAATGGTTCCATGAAGTTACAGAGATCCAAAGAAAAATTAAACAGTCCCTAAATTCTAGATTACCAAGTAACAGAAAAGATACACCATGTACACAAAAAACCTATACTTAAGTATAATACCTATTTCTTCATGATTGACAAAGCATTGTACAATTAGCCTATTTGATCCTTACAATACTCTCTTGAAGAATATAATGAAAGTATTTTCATACTCATTTTATTTATGAGAAATTCAGAGGATCAAGGTAACTTGCCAAAGTCACACAGCAATGAAAGTAGGAACTTAAAATCAGATCTGATTCTTCCTATATAGCATCATTTTGAGGAAAATATACAGTAAAATTTGACATTATTATTACATGGGTATAAAAGAAAAAAGGAAATTCAGGGAAGTAAAATATTATTTCTGACTTGAAGCGATAAAGGGAGATATCAGGGAGAAGGTGGCATTCAGCATGAGATTTTATAAATTGGCAAGCATTTTGATAGTCAAATCCAGGAAAGAAAGGACATGCCTGGAGATAGGAACAGGTGGTAAGTAATCAGGAAGATGAGGATTAATCCAACTTGGATAAAGTTTATAAAGGGGAGGGTTTCGATAAGCAGAAAGGTGCACTGGGTTCAAACTATAGAAAAAAACAATCAATTCTGTTTGATAGAAAGTTGAAGCTATTGAAAATTTTTGGAAGTTGGAATGTGTTGAATGAGCTTAGCTATCACACTCCAGTATGATTTATCTATAAATATAATCTAGAATTTATCAGAGGAAAAGTGGAGAAAGTGACCCTCAATTAAAATATGATTGCAAGCATTTAGTCAAAGAGCACCTACAATAGGATGTTAAAAATGGAAATGGCAAAAATAAAAGGGATAAGTATAAAAGAATGTGCAGATATTTACATAAAAATTACCAACTGATTGAATAGTTATGTAAACAGATATTTTCTTCCAATCCGTGTAGCCCTGTTTCATAGATGTGAACAGGTTGTGCTTCAGAATAGTTACTCCATACTGAAAGTACTCTGTGCAAGCACATCTATTCAACATGGTAGCTCATGAGATTCCACTAATATATTTACTTTTTCTCTAGCAAGTAAGAGGATATAATTACTTCAAAACAAAAGCACTTAGTAAAATAGTATAGTGGGGAAATTTTCAATAAGCCCTCTCCCCTTAAATTTAGGGCATCTCATAGCTTCCCACACACATACTCACTATCAGTGGGAGAGTGATCACATATAGGAATTGTGCTTGAAGGAAAGAGAAGAATACAGAAGGAAATTAGGAAAGATATCAAAAATTTATTAAAATTAATTTTTTTAAAAGAAAAATCTTCTTATAAAATACTTGAATGAAAAGGGATTGAATGATATGCAGAGGACATGGGGAGAGAATACAGAGAACCGATTAAACCTTCCCACTCTACAGACCTGTATTTTATCCTTTTTTCATTCACTGACATTATTTTAATCCAGGCCTTTAACCATTTGCTTTATGGTATAATATGAGCCTAATTATAATATAATGACATAATGTGATTGACCTCCATGACTCCATTCCCTCCCTTCTTTGATCTGTACTATACCTGATTTCAAATATGACTTTTGAAAACAGTTTTCATTATGTCCCAGTTGTTTCAAATGACTACCACCTAAATTACAGATTGATTCAGCTGGAATTCAAGGCCCTCAACAATCTGGTCCCCACATACTTTTTCTTCAGTCTCATTCTCCCATTATTCTCCACTTTATGGGCCCTTTGATTCAGCCAAACTAGACTCCTTGCTGTGTCCCTAAATGTATCTTGAGATTTGGGAGCCAGTATAGTGCAATGGGAAAAGAAATCAAAATGAAACCTTTCCCTCTTCTTAATAGAGAACATAATGTTGCCTGTGATTTCAGATGTTGACATTGTTTCAATCAGTTTTGCTTAACTGTATTTCACTCAACATTCCATCATTCAAAAAGCACCTAAATACCTTTCATGTGCCAGGTATTATGTTAGTTACTGAGGACACAAAAACATAAAGTGTATTTAGCACATAACTCATGAAAATCTATGCCTGTCTACTTGGAGCAGCAGGGTACCCTGAGGGGTAGATGGGAGGAAGCGTGGCCAGACAAATCAAACTGCTACTACCACCCTGATCACCATCTTCCCTCAAACCTAGATGGAGACAACCCAGGGCTCTGAACTCATCAGCTTTTTGAGTAACAATGCTACTACTTTGGTACACTAAGGTATCAATCTGCAAAGCAGCCCCTGTGGAGATGCAGCCTGGTAACTGCTTCAATATGTGCTAAAGTCATAGCTACTAAAGACTCAGAATATAAAGTTCTTGCCTCCCAACATTTTGGCACTGTTACATGGTTCAATATCAGAAACAGCATTTTTCAAGTGAAAATTGTTATCAGAGGAGAAACATTGCCATCTGCTTTGCCATTATTCTCCAAGGACCACAGACCTTTCCATCTGACTTGTAGCTCAATGCTTCCCATGTTTTCTCCTCTATCTGAGGGCCTTGAGAAATGAGGGATTGTCCTTTACACATAGTAAGTTCTTAATAAATACTTAACTAATTCATTTAATGTCTATTATGTACTTCACACTGAGCCTACAAAGAAATCAAGGATATAGTGTTTGCTGACACAGAACTTACATTCTGCTCAGGTGATACAACATTTACACAAACAAATCAACATGAAGTATATACAATGTAAATAGAAAGTAATTTGCTGTGTAAGTGGTAACATTACCAACTGAGGAAATCAGGAAAAGCTTCGTACAGGAGGGAGCACTTGAGCTGAACTGGAAGCTGAACTGCAATTCCATGAGGAGAGAATTCTAGGCATTGGGGACAGACTGCAGATATTGAATAGGGCAGTGGAATGACATTTAAGAGCAAACGAATGGGTGCAGTTTGGGATTTGTTGAGTTTTAGATGCCTGTGGTTGTACAGGTGAAGATATCAAGCAGGCAATCGTTATTCCAGGTGGTAGTAGGAAATAAGAACAGTTAAAAAGAAAAGAAACGTGGTCAAAGTTACTAAAACTGGTGCTTGGAATGACTGAACCCTCCCTTCTCTTTATAGTCATCTCTGTAGATCTACTGTGGTTGAGACATAAGTTGCTCTATTTAAAACAACTTAAAATTGTTGTTCAGGTTTTCTTTTCAGCAGTCATGACTTGATTCTTTGTGACCCCATTTGGGATTTTCTTGGCAAAGATACTGGAGTGGTTTGCCATTTCTTTCTCCAGCTCATTTTAGAGATGAGAAAACTGAGATGAACAAGGTTAAGTTACTTGTCCAGGGTCACACGGCTAGTAAGCATCTAATGCCAGGAAGATGTGCATCTTGTGCTCAGGAAGATTGAGTCTTTCTGGCTCCAGGTTCAACACTCTTTTCCCTGCACCACCTAGATACCTTTTTTGGAAGTCCTATCAGAGGAAATTTTGAGGCTGCTGGAGGCAGCTTATGTTAGCTTTACAGTCATTTGTGATAACCATTTTCTCCCCACTTAATATATTCTGCCTTTTTTAGAGGTAGTCCCCAATGGTTGTATACTTAGGTTCCCTGAATGGGACATATGTATCTTTTTTTCAACTTTTTATTTTATTTTTAATTAATTTATTTGTTTTCAGTTTTCAGCAGTCACTTCCATAAGTCTTACATTTTCTCCTTCTCCCTCCCCTTTCCCTCCCCAAGACAGAATGCAATCTTATATGGGTTCTACAAATACATTCTTATTAAGCACGTGTTCACTTTAGTCATGTTGCACAGAAGAATTAAACTGAATGGGAGAAACCATGAGAAAAAAACAAACTAAAAGAAAACATAACACAAGAGAAAAGAGTCTGCTTCATTCTGTGTTCTGTTTCCATAGTTCTTTTTCTGGGACATGTGTAACTCTAGAGAAAGCAGTTCCACTTGAAATTGGAAACCAGATTGCAAGGGATTGAGGAATGAGCAAGAGGAGAGGAAGTGGAGGAACGGAGTATACAAAGCTGTTTAGAAGTATGAGGAAAGGAGACATAGAACAGTAGATAGTGATTTTTTTTTGTCTTCATCAATATATGAGTAAAGGAAAACTAATTTAAAACAAACATTTCAACTCTGCCCTTCACTTCAATTGTGCCTGACACATAATGAATAAACCTTCCTTCATTCTGGACCACTTTCTCTCATACTTATCTGTTTGCTCTAACTGCAATCTGGTTTCCCCTAATGATGACCTGGCCGTCCTCTCTGCCCTGACTTTACCTTTTCTTTTACCCTTTGCCACAGTATTCTTGGATGGGAGTTGGAATGTTTCTTATTCCTCACTGTCACATTTCTAAGCTCTCCCTTTACCTCCATCACTCAGAAACCTTTCGTCCTTTGAATTTCTTACTATTAACATTTTTCATCCTTTACAGAATATGGTATCTGTCCATCAGCTTTTAGATTATTCTTCCTCACTTTTCAAAGAATTCAGTACCTAAGTCACCATCTGCCTCTCTTTCCCAGTTCTTGATCAAGGACCTTCTGAATCCTTTGATCCTGTTGAGTACCCTCTCCTCCAGAATGCCCCCTCTTCTTTGGGTTTTCATGACGTTATCCTTCTCCAATCTGATTATCCCTCCTCATTCTTTTATGTTGGCTTATCATCCATATCATGCCCCTGGATGTGGATATTCCTCAATGCTCATTCTGGGGCCCTCTTTTCTTCTATCTGCCCTCTCAGTTGGTAATCTCATCAACGCCTGTGGGTTTAATTATCTTTTGTATGTAAAGGATCCACAGATATATCTAGGACTGATCTCTCCCCTGAAATTCAGTCCATTACAATCTATGCTCCACAAAGCTCATGAAGTAATTTTCCTTAAATGCATATCTATTCAAATCAGTCACTACCCAGTAAACTTCAGTGGCTGTTTATTAACTCTAGCTTAAAATATAGACTACTTAGTTTGACTTTTGGAACCCTTCACAAGCTGGCCCCAACCTATATTTCTTTAAATCTGTGGGAGGGGAGATTCTTTCTTTCTTTCTTTCTTTCTTTCTTTCTTTCTTTCTTTCTTTCTTTCTTTCTTTCTTTCTTTCTTTCTTTCTTTCTTCCTTCCTTCCTTCCTTCCTTCCTTCCTTCCTTCCTTCCTTCCTTTCTTTCCTTCTTTCCTTCCTTCCTTCTTTCTTTCTTTCTTCCTTCCTTTCTTCCTTCCTTTCTTTCCTTCTTTCTTCTTTCTTTCTTCCCTTTCTTTCCCTTTCTTTCTCTTTCTTTCTTTCTTTCTTTCTTTCTTTCTTTCTTTCTTTCTTTCTTTCTTTCTTTCTTTCTTTCTTTCTTTCTTTCTTTCTTTCTCTATCTTCCTTCCTTCCTTCCTTCCTTCCTTCCTTCCTTCCTTCCTTTCTCTCCTTCTTTCCTTCCTTCCTTCCTTCCTTCCTTCCTTCCTTCCTTCCTTCCTTCCTTCCTTCCTTCCTTCCTTTCCTTCCTTCCTTCCTTCCTTCCTTCCTTTCTTTCTTTCTTCCTTTCTTTCTTTCTTTCTTTCTTTCTTTTTCTTTCTTTCTTTCTTTCTTTTTCTTTCTCTTATCTGAATCTCTATTGTAAACATAGTGCTCACTATTTAGTAGTTTCTTAATATATTTTAATAAATTTGCATGTTGATGATTGATAAATATTATTGACTGATAGACTTTTTTTTCCCTGATATTGAACAAAAATCTTTCTCCCTGTAGCTCCCTTCCAGGTATGAGAGATCATTTAAAAAAATATACTAAATAAATCCAATCACTTTCCTATATGAGAGCATCTAAAATATTTGACGACGACCATCATATTGTTTACCCCTCCACTTCCACCACCACCTAAAACAATGCTCACTTCCTATTTCTGCCTTTGTCTATTCTACCTCTTAGCCTTTATATCTAAGATCCAAGTGCTTGGGTAGCACCCTGGGGTGCTATTTTTAAGTTAGTTTAAATAAATTGATTTTAAATTCTTTTGAAAGACTTTAGTAAATCTATAGAAAGAGTATTATTTTCCCTGACATTCCCAAAGTTTTAGTATTCAAGGCTAGAGAATATGTTTATATATGCTCATTAATCAGAGCAAGTGATTTTGTGAAAATCAGATAGGAATAATACCTTATATTTGTATGGATCTGTTCACTAACTTTTTTTTTTACATGCATTATTTAATTTTGTTAATGCAACTTCAGTGCATTTGGAAAACACTTCAATATAGGTTAGAGCTTAAGTATATTTTTTATCACGTCCTTCATGTATTTGATTGCAATTCAACCTATCACATTAGGCTCAATTTCTTCTTTAAAGCCAGAATATTACAAATAACTCTTTGAATGTGGTGAAGGAGGAAAATATTGAACTCTTGTGGTACTCACTTGTAAGTAGGGAATTAATCTCCTCCTTTTGTAAATTCATGAAGGACATTGGATAGAGAAAGATAACTTTCAGACCTAGAAGTCTATGTTTTGTATCTTTTCTGAGTTCCAGTACCATAAACCCATTCCTTTTCTGAGTTTCCCTGTCATTGTTGAGGACACCACTACCTTTCTGTTCATGGAAGTCCACAACTTTAGCATTATCTATGAAAGCTTATTCTCACTCACACCAAGTATCCATTTAGTTGACAAATTTCATTGTTTCTCTATGCACAACATCCCTCAAAAATGTTCCCTTCTTTCCATTTATAGATCGGTTACCCCACTTTAGGCCCTCATCACCTGTTGCCTGGATGATTTCTGTATTAACCTAAATGCCTCAAATCTTTCCCCCTCTCCAATGTACCTTATGCTTAGCTGCTTCCTAAAGCACACATTTAACATTTTCTTCTTCCTATTTAATCAACTCTAGGGGTTCCCTATTACCTCTAGGATGAAAAGTGAGTTCCTCTGCCATTTAAAGTGCTTTATGTCATTTTAGGATCAACCTAGTCTCCTACCTTTCCAGTTTTATCACATATCATTCCCCATTTGCACTGTAATGTCCAGTCATAACTGGATTTTTCTTTGTTCCTTGCACAGAGCTAAAATAAGATTATAAAGGATTTTAAATCTCAAAAGGAGAAGTTTGTAGTTTATGCTACAGAGGTGATAGGGAGTCATTTAATCTTCTTGAGCTGTCAAATGACATTGAGAAACCAATGTTATAAGAATATCATTTTGGCAGCTATGCTTAAGTACTCAGTCAACCTTATTTGTCATCATTATTATTATCTAGGCTCAATATTATATCAATTTAAATGATAGTTACTGTAGTATAATTTTACTTGTCTTTTTATCAGTAGTGTCTATAAAACTGCACTTGCTAATTGGAGAATTTTTCAAGATTTTAAAAGATTGCTTTAAAAATTGGTTCATATTTCCTGCTTGTCAACAAATAGTTATTATTTCCCTTATGTCAGACACCATTTTAAGTAATGAGAATACAAAGAAAAGCAAAAACATACTATGTCCTTTAAAGGAGCTTGTATTCTACTGGGAGAGAGAGTCATCCATGTCTGGCAAATATTGTGATTGAATCCTTTTTCAGTCTTGTCTCACTCTTTGTGCCATTTTGGGTTTTCTTGGTAAAGATATTGGAGTGGTTTGCCCTTTCTTTTTCCAGCTCATGTTGCAGATGAGGAACTGCAACCAGCAGGGTTAAGTGATTTGCCCAGGGTCACATAGCTAGCGTCTGAGGCTGGGTTTGAACTCACAAAGAGAAGTCTTTCTGACTTCAGGCTTTGTACTCTATCTACTGCACCACGTAGCTGCCTCTTGCATTTAATAAAATGATTTAAAAATACATTTAATAAAATACTTGATTGATTAACTCTTGTGTGACTGTATGCTGATCTGCTAAAGTCAAGTTAAATAAGGGGAGACCAAGACAAGAACCCCGCCACATACACATATCTATATTTCTATCCCTTGCATGATTATTTTCATTTGAGAACTTGGGAACATTGAGAAAATAACATATATTTCAGAGGGGGAAATTGGTGCTTATTATACACAAATACTACTAGTAGAATTCCTTAAATATACTAAGACTCTAACAGTTGCAACATATTTATTGTATTAGGTAAGGTTATTTGCTAACACCCATGAATTAATATGTAATTTTTGAGTACTAGTTAATTTTGATCATAATGATATAGATTATGCAGATTCATATATAACTAAAGCATTATTGCCATAACTACCTATTCTGCACTGTAAATATTTATGACAAATCCATCTCTCTCTCTCTCCTTCCGTCTCTCCAGCTTGTACATGCAGTGGTCATGCAAATATTTGTCATATGCATACAGGAAAATGTTTCTGCACGACTAAAGGAATAAAAGGAGATCAGTGCCAGTTGTAAGTATAAATGACATATGTTGGGAAATTTTGTTGACTCATTTCTTTCTTGCTAGAAAGAATTACTTTAACTTTTTAAGAACCTTATTTTGCTCTTTAACAAAATTATCTTCTCTTAGTCATATTTGCTCTAAATTTTTGTTAAAGGCAGCCTCATGGAGCACCAACTTTCTAGTTATCTAGGTTTGTAATAGTGGAGTGTTCTTTAACTCTTACCCGTCATTCATCCTTAGTCTCCACTAAGTTATCAGATCATGTGATACACACATCATTCACATCTGTGCTCTTCCTTTACATAGCCACCACCCTGATTATTAGCTCTCATCTGGACGATTGCACAGCTTCTTAATTGGAACTTATCTTCAGTCCTTTACACTCTCAAACTTTTTTTCACATAGCTGTCAAAAGAACTCTTCCTAAAGTATAATCCTTAGGAAAGTATATTTTATTCCTAATTGTCATTGTTTTGATTTAAATTTTTAATATAATTTTTGTTTATCCACAAATAGATTATATAATTTCTATACAAATAAAAATACATGATAATAAATTAAAAAGCAATAAATACTGTCAAAACTTTTTAGGGCACAGTTGTAGCTATCTCATTTGATACAACAATCCTGGGAGGTAGGTGCTATTATAATTTATTTTACAGTTGAGAAAACTGAAACAAACAGAGCTGAAGTGACTTGTCTAGCGTCACACAGATAGGCAGTGTTTTGAACTTAGGGCTTTTTGACTCCAGGCCCAGCACTTTGAACAATACGGCCCCACCCATGGCTTTACTATGTTATCCCCCTGTTCTAGAGCTTTCAGTGGTTCCTTAATGAATCTAAGGTAAAATGCAAATCTTTAGTGTGCTGTTTGAATACCTGAACAGTGTGATTTCCAACTACCTTTTCCAACTTCATTGCACATTACTTCCCATCACAAATAGAATTTTAAAATGTGTTTTTTGTCAGTCTTGAAATTTCACCTGTGGCCTCTGTGCCATTGCTTTGGTTGTGCCTGTAGTGGAGTGCATACCCTAAGGGGCATGAGTTCACTTGGTTACTGGTTTTTCCTTGCCATACGAGTTCCTTGGCCATGCATATTCCCTGTGTGTGCCTCCCTCTGATGTTATCTTTTTTCATGAGGGATTGTGCCTTTTTTGTTATTTGACAGGGTTGGAAGTGGATAGGAATCTTCCTTGCTATTCATTATGCTATGCTATTTAATGAAATATCTTTTGTTTTGGCGAAAAAGAAATTAAATGAGCTGGATCAGTCTTCTATGCTGGGATCCCACTTTCTGTCCCAGTAACTTTCTGAAGTGCCAGTCCCTGGTTACATATGTGAATTGTTTTTGCCATTAGAACATAAACCCTTTCAATGAAGGAATTGTGTTTTCTTTTACATTTGTGTTGTCCATGTTTAACAGAATGCTTAACACATACCAATTACTTGATAAATGTTTATTTATTTAATCAGTCAGGTAATGAAGTTTAATTAAAGATTTTCTCTTTTGCAGTCATTTTTAGAATTCTTTCCTACCTCCAGGAATAATTCATTTGCATATAAGCTCCTTGAAGGCAGTTTTTTGTTTTGTTTTGTTTTATTGTATTTTCCTTTCATATTCCTAGTGTTTACCATAGTATCTTCCATATACATAATGGGCATGTAATAGAAGTTTGTTAGGCTCCACTGAAAATTAAATTATGTAAAGTGCTTTGCAATCCTTAAAATACTGCATAAGTATGAGAAAAATACTATTTTTTCTTCTTAATTTTCTTCTGTACCTTTATATCATGGTAGTAGTTGAAATGTAAAATAACTGTTCCTTCCCATAAGAGTTCTAAAAACATTGTTCAGTCATTTTAAACTTTCTACTTAGTCTTTTGTTAATTTGAAGTTACTTTTGATCAGAGCTTCTTAACTTGGGGGTCATAGATCTGTGGATAAATTTTGGGGGAGCTATAAATTTGGATGGAAAAAATAGATTTTTATTTTCACTAACTTCTAACTTCGCCCAACTGCTTGTGTTTTGTATTTTTTTTTACCTTAATATCAGTTGGAGCAACTTGTTTTTTTTTTTTCTATTTCCTTCAGTTAAATGTAAAGATTTTATTCCTAATTGTCATTGCTTTGAGATAAATTTTTAATATAATTTGTTTATCCACAAATAGATTAAATAATTTCTATACAAATAAAAATACATGATAATAAATTAAAAAGCAATAAATATTGTCAAAACTTTTTAGGGCACAGTTGCAGCTATCTTTAGAAAACTATTTAAGTCAATATCTCAAATGTCTTCATGGTATTTTTGTTCAATGCACTACATAGTTGTATATGGGTTGTTAACTATAGGGAGTGTAATTTTAGTTTTCACAAAATAGCTTGGTTCATAGATTTAGAATTGCAGAGGTGCTCAGTGGTCTACCACATTTTACAGGTGAGGAAACTGAAGCCCATGATTTCATAGGAAAGAGGTAATAGAACTAGGATTTGAAGCCAACTCATCCAACTCCATATCCAGCACAAGACTGATCTTTAACATTTAACATTAATTTGAGAGGATTCTGGGAAGATGGCAGAGTAGGAGAGAAAATCCCAAACTTTCCAGATTCTGATCACAAATGAATAAAGTGGTGCATCAGGGTAAACATAGAGCAGTAAAATTAAATAAGATTAGATGAAAATTAGAAAATTAAATAAGATTAGTGGTCCTCTTGGTATAATTAGTGATTTGAAGAAAAATCTTAGGAGGAGGTTTGTTTTCTGTGAAGTGTAAGCACCTTCAGGATAGTTCTTCTTAAACAACAAGTGGCAAGCCTTGAGATTAGCTGGGTTGGGAGGCCGCTTCCTCTCCAGGAAAAGGAACTTTTATCCCTTGGACAATGAGGGGAGTTGGGCATCTGAGCCTGTCCACTGACAAGAAGCACTAGCCCCAGATTGACTGTGGAGATATGGCCCTAGCTAGGTGAGAAGGAACAAGCACACATCTGGTGAGTACAGAAGCAGTGGGGCAGGAATGAAGCTGGGTGTGGGCACTTATTGGAGGCTAAGGGTCTTGGTTTCAGTTTCTGGCCAGAGGGGAGAGCTGAAGGATCTGGGATCTGAGGAACCATCCCCCATACACTAGGACTAGAGATGATTACAAAAAAATATGTTGCTAAAAAGAAAAAATGAGCAGACATAGGAGAAAGAATTCAACTACAGAAAGTTACTATGGGAATAAAAAAGGCCCAGGTTCATCTTCAGTGGAGGATACTAAAGCAAAAAACCCTCTTCTACACTAAATGTAAAATGGCCACATGCCCAAAAAGAATTCATAGAAGAACTTGAAAAGGACTTTATGAATTAAATGAGATTGAAAAAAAAAACTAGAAAAAAAGAAGAATCCAATAAAAAGCAGGAGATTATGAAAAGACAGTCAACCAATTAGAAAAGGAGACCCAGAATATTAAGAAGGAAAACAACTCCTTGAAAATCAGAATTAGGCAAGGGGAAGCCACCAAAGTCATAAGAAACCAAGAGATAATAAGGTGAAATATAAAGAATGAAAAAAATAGAAGAGAATGTGAAACATCTCATCAAAAAAACAACTGCTCTGGAGAATAGAGGAAGAAGAGAAGATATAAGACTAATTGGACTACCTGAAAGCTATGATAAAAAAAGAATCTTGATATAAAAGTACAAGAAATAATTAAAGAAAATTTTCCTGAAGCATTAGAAGAAGAGGGGAAAGTAGAAATAAAAAAGAAACATCCAACAATCACCACCTGAAAGAGATTTGAGAAGAAAAATCCAGAGGAATATCATGGCCAAATTCTGAAACCCCCAGCTCAAGGATAAAATATTACAAGCAATGGGAAAAAAAAAATAAATATGGTGGCGTCACAATTAGAATCATGCCAGACCTAGCAGAGGGGACACTGAAAGACCACAGGTCTTGGAACATTATATATCAAAGAGCAAAGAACTGGGATTCCAGCTGAAAACCTCACACCCAGCAACACTAAGCATAATGCTGAATGGAGGAAAGAGAATAGACATTTAAGAAATTGTCAGACTTTCAGGATTTTGTTTTTTTAAACTGAACTTAATGGAAGATTTGACAGACAAGAGAAATATAAGGTACACACCAAAGATTAATTACAAAGGACTCAATAAGGGCTGATTGTATACATTTTATGTACGTAAAATGTAAACTGTATGTCTAAGATTTTTTATTAGTAATGGGGTACTTAGTAAAACAGGTTGGGATAGACCTGAGTTTGATATGATTTTTAAAAAGTAAAATCATTTAGGAACAGCTCAAAAGAGTAATTGTGCAAATGAAATGTTAGAGGAAGAACTGACACAGAGGAATTAGGTGGGGGATTAGGACTGTTCTAGAAACCTATTTTCATTGGGAATTCAAGAGGGAGTAATACATTTCAATCTAGAAGAGTATAAAAGTTTTCTAAATTCAGAAAAAAATGAAATGCAAAGTGAATAGGGAAGGGGGAGAAGATAAAGGAGGGATTTTTAGTGGGGAAAGTGAGGGAATAGGTTACAGGGGATATAGAAGGGCATTTAGACAATGGGAATGAGAGGGTAAGGGAAGGATTCTTGGGGGGTAGGTTAAATGATAGGGGAGGGCAAGGTAGAGAGGAGAAGTCAAGTTAGAGGAATCAGGAGGGATATGCACAGACATAAAATAGAGATCATGAGTAGGATTTGATAGGGGAAAATGAGTGAGGGTGGTAATCATTATCTCAGACAAAGTTAAGGCTAAAGCAGTTTTAATCAGAAGAGAAAATAGGGAAACTATGTATTTTAACCATATTTAGCAAAGTAGTTTTGGACTATTTAAAACAACTAGACAGTCCATAAGGAGGAATTTTGCAAAAGTGTAGGAAGTGATGAATTGGTGGACTTGGAAAAATATGGAACGACTTGGACTTAGGGAGTAGGAGGTTATTCACCTCAGAGAAACTGAGGGCAAAGAAGTATGGTATGGTCTTCCATAGATGCATATGAAAGTATATGTCTATATATGAGTATAATTGATATCTAAGTATACATATGTGTTAAATACATATGTGTATATACAAGTACATATGTGTATATACAAGTGTATAGGTTTCTATATGTATACTTGTTTATGTTTATATTCATATATGTATATGTGTGTATATGTACACACATACACTTAATTGTACCTTTCCAAAGTGAGGAAAGGGGCAAAAGAACAAAATAAAGAGTGCACAGCAAAGAACAAACAAAACTTACAAGGAAGCAAAGAAAAGATGGAAACCTCTCAAAGTAATGTATCGTATTTCTTCTGTAGGTTTTCTTGAAATGGGAATTTATTGCTGTATATCTTGAATTCTCTCATGTTCTGCTGTGCATGTGGCGATACTTTTTCCCCCTTATTTTTTGTTATTTTAGTTTTAGTGTTTGTTTGTTTCTCTTTTATTATTTTGTTTCTAAGTTTAAAACATTTAACATTAATTGCCTGTATTTCTCAGCAATCATTTGATGAATAAGAATTGACAGAGAAAATGAAAAGGACTAGAACCATTTATGTGAACTGTGCTTTTTGTGACTTTAAAAAAATCTTTTTTGGAGATACATGTAAACACTAGACTTCCATGATGATTTTCTAAGTTTATAAATACAAATTTATGAGAATTACTGAAAGAAGGATTTAAAAACCATGTTATTTTTATTTTAAGTGAAACATTAGTTCTTGATTGTGCTTTGGTAATGAAAGATGATAAATGACACATTTTTGCCTTAATGCTTATTTGTGATTGTTTACAGTAGAAAAAAAACAATATAATACATTAAGCTTTTAAATGAAAGCATTCCTTCCCTATTTCCCCCCTTCTTGTGTTTTGTTGCTTTTGCACATGTGAGGGGAAAAAGAATGATGTCATAGTTCTTACTACAATTCTTTTATTATAATATGAATATTTTATCAGAGAAATGCTATGGTACAGAGATGTTATGAAGTAGTGTCATTTATAAGACAATATGTTTGAGAGTATATATGACTTCTGTCCTTTCTCCTCAGTGGGAAAATAGTTAGGTTTATCAATTGAGTCAGTGACTTTAAAAAAACCTTTATTAATTCCTGTCTTATTTTTAAATAACTTGTATCCAATATGTTACCTTCACAATTATACTGTATATTTATTATTTGAGGACCATATAGCTTAGCCAAATAGGAAGAGACTTAACACTAGCTGGGCCATAGGATCAGGAATTTTTTCAGTCATGGTAAGTCTCTAAGAGCATCCAGTTGTAAAGAGCTTATGGTTTGGGTTGGTGGAGGAAGCACCTGACAAAATTTCACACATTGACAAAATTTCAGGTCCTTACATTAAGACATGTTATCCGTAAGTAAGATGTTGATTTTAAAAAATTAAACTCTTCATAATGCATAAATAAGAGTGCTTTCATACTTTTTTCAAGTTTAATAATATTTTGCTTTTTTCACAGTTACAAGTCAAGAAAATTTTTAGCCTTCATTTTTACAAGATTTTTAGTTCTAAACTTTCTCCTTCCTTTGCTTCCCTCCCCTCTTCTGAAAATGTTAGGCAGTTCAATATGGTCTATACATGTACCATCATGTAAAAATATTTCCACATTAGTCACAGTTGTGAAAGAAGAAACAGATTAAAAAAAAAACATGAGAAAGTGGAAAAAATATGCTTCTATCTGAATTCAGAGTCCATTAGTTCTTTATCTAAATATAAATAACATTTTCCTTCATGAGTCCTTTGTATACTTCCATAATTTCTAAAGGGTTTTGGGTTGAATTACAAGTAATTACATAGATTTGTGTTAGTTTTTATTTGACATAGCTAAAAACATGGACACTGATTAGTAGATTAAATCTAGTATTAATAGATCTAGAATCTATGACAGGGATACCCTAGTTCATGTCCTGCTTCTGCCACCTATTAACTTTTTGACATTTAGTAAACCACTCAACTTCTGAGTGCCCTTTTCAACTTTCTGAGACTCTAAATTGTAGAGTAGGTACTAATTTTCTTTGATAAAGGTTCTCTTACTGGAGCCCCCATACACTGTTGAAATCATAGGTCTGATTTTAAAAAAAGAAATACGTGTAAATTATAGATGTTCTTGCAAATGACCGAAAGGTGGGAAAGATGCATAATTTCCAAGAATAGAGCATTTATGGTTCTATTTTATTCTGCTCTGATCAGATCATAATTGATGTACCATTTTTAGTTCTAAGCTCCACAGTTTAGACAGGACATTGATAAGTCAGAGTGTGTCCTAGGAATGGCATCTAGGTTGATGAAATGCATCTACTTCATGGGATAACGAGATTAATTACAGGCATTGGGGATGTTTAATTTGGAGAGGAGAATACTTAGGGGTGACTAAGAATTATTATGTGGAAGAAAGATTAGCCTGGTTCTGTTTGATCCCATATAGCAGAATAAAGAGCAGTAGGTAGAAGTTACAAAGTAGAAAATTTAGATTTGATGTAAAGAAAGACTTACCAACAAGTAGATCCATCCCATTGTATAATAAGCTACTTCTGTAGTCAAGTCTCCTTCATTGGAGGTCTTCCTTTTAAAGTTGGGTAAATATGATTTTATAAAGTGTTCTTTTTCATATATAGGATAAACTCTATGATTGCTAAATCACAAATATCAACAGTCTCAAATAAGCAGATGATACTACACTGATGGCAGAAAGTGAAGAGGAATTAAGAACCCTTTTGTTGGTGAAAGAGGGTAATATAAAAACTGGCTTGCAGTTTAACATTAAAAAAACAACAACTTAAGATCATGGCAACTAGTTCCATCATTTCTTGGCAAATAGAGTGAGAAGAAATGGAAGCAGTGTCAGATTTTGTATTCTTGGTTTCAAAGATCATTGGCAGATGACCACTGCAGCCATAAAATTAAAAGATGCTTACTCTTTGGAAGGAAAGCTGTGGCAAATCTGGACAGCATTCTAAGCAGCAGAGACATCACCTTAACGAACAAAGGCCCTTATAATCAAAGCTGTGGCTTTTCTGGTAGCAATGTATGGCAATGAGAATTAGAGAATAAGGAAAGCTGAATGCCGCAGAATTGGTGCTTCCAATTGTGGTGCTGTAGAAAACTTTTGAGAGTCCTTTGGACAGCAGTGAGAGCTTGAAATTAATTCAGGTTATTCACTGGAAGGTCTGAAGATGGGACTCTGAAAAAGACTGATGTTGGGAAAGATTGAAAAGGAGAGGGCAGAGGATGAGATGGCTAGATGGTGTCATGGAAACAACAAACATGAACTTGGACAGACTTTGAGAGATAGTGGAGAATAGCAGGGCCTGGTGTGCGGCAATCCATTGAGTCATGAAGAGCCAGACATGTCTGAATAACTGAACAACAGTAATTCTTTGAAATCCAAAGTAACAAACAACCATTAAGTGTCTTGCATGGAACAACAACAAAAACCCTCAACATTTAGATGAGGCCTAGGTTCTGTTCTCAACTTTGCCATCTCTGTGATACTTTTTTTAAAATTTAATTTAATTTTATTATTATTATTTTTAATGTTCTACAATCACTACCTTAAAATTAAGATTTTATCCCCCCCACATCTACCTCCCACTACCCCTCTTCCTCCCCATGACAGCATACAATTCTGTATAGGTTCTACATATACTTTCCTATTGAGTACGTTTTCACTATAGTCATGCTATGTAGTTGCACTGAAATAAATGGAAGAAATCATATAACAAATCAAAACATAATACACTAAAACACATACATACACAAACATGATCTGCTCCATTCTGCGAATGACTTCCGTATTTCTTTCTCTGAGTGTGGAAGGCGTTTTACTTTAGAAGACCACCACTGGAATTTTTTTTTTTAAGTTCTTAAGTTATTACGAAGTTCTAATTCTACCAGAAAAAACTCTCGCACACTGTGGTTGTTGCTGTGCACAAAGTTCTCCTGGTTCTGCTCCTTTCACTCAGCATCAGATCATATAAGTCCTTCCAGGCCTCCCTGAAGTCTTCTTGTTCATCATTTCTTCTGGCGCAATAGTAATCTGTTACATTCATATACCATAGTTTATTCAGCCATTCCCCAATTGATGGGCATCCCCTTGATTTCCAGTTCTTGGCAACTACAAAGAGTGCTGCTATAAATATTTTTGTACATGTGGGACCCTTTCCCATTTTTATGATCTCTTGGGGATACAGTCTTAGTAGCGATATTGCTGAGTCAAAGGGTATGTACATTTTTGTAGCCCTTTGGGCATAGTTCCAAACCATTCTCCAGAATGGTTGGATGGGCTCACAGCTTCACCAACAATGAATTAGTGTTCCAACTCTCCCACATCCTCTCCAGCATTTATCATTTTCTTGTTCTGTCATGTTTGCTAATCTTATAGGTGTGATGTGGTACCTCAGAGTTGTTTTGATTTGCATCTCTCTAATCAAAAGTGATTTAGAGCATTTTTTTCATATGATTATAAATATCTTTAATTTCTTCCTCTGAAAATTGCCTGTTCATATCCTTTGACCATTTATCAATTGGGGAATGACTTGTATGGTTATACATTTGAGTCATTTCTCTACATATTCTAGAAATGAGGCCTTTCTCCCCAAGCTTAGCCATAAAATTTTTTTCCCAATTT
Organism: Bettongia penicillata ogilbyi; assembly: GCA_023548195.1. Classification (NCBI taxonomy): domain Eukaryota; kingdom Metazoa; phylum Chordata; class Mammalia; order Diprotodontia; family Potoroidae; genus Bettongia; species Bettongia penicillata. Next base: position 131,250 of record JAJHZJ010000480.1, on the reverse strand, counting down.
ACTACATCCCCTCCAAATTTTGATTGCATTGGGTTTGGTTGTGCAAAAACTTTTCAGTTTAATGTAATAAAAATTATCTATCTTGCATTTCATAATACTTTCTATCACTTCTTTAGAAAAAAAAATTCTTCCCTTCTCCATAAATCTGATAAATACACTATTCCTTGCTCCTCCTGTTTATTCATGGTGTCAGTCTTTATCCCTAAGTCATGTACCCATTTGGACTTTATTCTTGTGTACGGTGTCAGGCATGGGTCTATGCCTAATTTCCTCCATACTGTTAACCAGTTTTCCCAGCAATTTTTGTCGAACAGTGAGTTCTTATCTCGGAAGCTGGGGTCTTTGGGTTTGTCAAACAGGGGTTTGCTATATTCCTTGCCTACTGTGTCTTGAGTGCCAAGTCTATTTCACTTGTCTACCCCTCTGTTTCTTAGCCAATACCAAGTGGTTTTGATAATTGCTGCTTTATAGTACAATTTGAGGTCTAGTAGCGCTCGGCCACTTTCCCAAGCATTTCTTTTCCTTAGTCCCTTTGATATTCTGGACCTTTTGTTCTTCCAAATTATCTGATAGTTTAATTGGTATGGCAATAAATAATTAAATTAATTTAGGTAGAATTGTCATTTTTATTATATTAGGTCGGCCTACCCATGAACAACTGATGTTTTTTCCACTTACTTAGATCTGACTTTATTTGTGCAAAAAGTGTCTTGTAATTGTGTTCATATAATCCCTGGGTTTGTTTTGGCAGGTAAACTCCTAAGTATTTTATAGTGTCTACCCTAGGTTTAAATGGGATTTCTCTTTCTGTGTCTTCCTGTTGGACTTTGTTGCTAGCATATAGGAATGCAGAAGATTTGTGTGAGTTTATTTTGTAACCTGCAACTTTGCCAAAGTTGTTTATTATTTCAAGTAGTTTTTTACTTGAATCTCTGGAATTCTCTAAATATATCATCATATCATCTGCAAAGAGTGATAACTTAGTTTCTTCTTTGGCTATTTTTATTCCTTCAATTTCTTTATCTTGTCTAATTGCTACAGCTAACATTTCTAGTACCATATTGAATAATAGTGGTGATAATGCACATCCTTGTTTCACCCCTGATCTTATTGGAAATGCATCTAGCTTATCCCCATTGCATATAACGCCTGCTGAAGGTTTTAGCTAGATACTGCTTATTATTTTATGGAAAGTTCCCTTTATTCCTATGTTCTGCAGTGTTTTTAATAGGAATGGGTGTTGTATTTCTGCATCTATTGAGATAATCGTGTGGTTTTTGTTAGTTTTGTTGTTGATATGATCAATAATGCTAATAGTTTTCCTAATATTGAACCAGCAGTGCATTCCTGGTATGACTCCTACCTGATCATAATGTATTATTCTCATGATAAGATGCTGTATTCGTTTTACTAAAATCTTGTTTAAAATTTGCATCTATATTCATTAGAGAAATTGGTCTATAATTTTCTTTCTCTGTTTTGTCTCTTCCTAATTGGGTATCAAAACCATATTTGTATCATAGAAAGAATTTGGGAGGACTCCTTCTTCCCCAATTTTCAAAAATCATCTATATAATATTGGAATTAACTGTTCTTTAAATGTTTGATAGCATTCTCTTGTGAATCCATCTGGCCATGGAGATTTTTTCCTAGGTAGTTCATTGATGGCTTGTTCAATTTCTTTTTCTGAGATGGGGTTGTTTAAGTATTCAACTACCTCTTCTGGCAATCTGGGCAATTTGTATTTTTAAAAATATTCATCCATCTCGTTTAGATTATCGAATTTGTGGGCATAAAGTTGGGCAAAGTAATTTCTAATTATTGTTTTAATTTCCTCCTCATTGGAGGTAAGTTCATCCCTTTCATTTTTAATATTAGTAATTTGATTTTCTTCTTCCTTTTTTTAATCAAATTGACCAAAGGTTTATCAATTTTATTAGTTTTTTCATAAAACCAACTATTGGTTTTATTTATTAATTCAATCGTTTTCTTAATTTCAATTTTATTAATCTCTCCTTTGGTTTTCAGTATTTCTAATTTGGCATTTTCTTGGGGATTTTCAATTTGTTCTTTTTCTAGCTTTTTCAGCTGCATACCCAAGTCAGTGATCTCTTCTTTCTCTATTTTATTTATGTAGGCATTCAAAGATATAAAACTTCCCCTACGAACTGCTTTTTCAGTATCCCATAAGATTTGGTAGTTTGTCTCATTATTGTCATTCTCTTGAATGAAGTTGTTGATTGTTTCTATGATTTCTTCTTTAGGATTAGATTATTTAGTTTCCAATTGATTTTTGATCTTTCCATGGCCATTTATTAAATATAATTTTTATTGCATTATGATCTGAGGATGCATTGATTATCTCTGCCTTTCTGCACAGAACTGTGATATTTTTATGTCCTAGTACATGGTCAATTTTTGTAAATGTTTGATGTACCTCTGAGAAAAAGGTATATTCCTTTCTATTCCCATTCAATTTTCTCCAAAGATCTATCATATCTACTTTAACTAGTGTTTTTATTTACCTCCTTAACCTCTTTCTTGTTTATTTTGAGGTTAGATTTATAAAGTTCAGAGAGGGGGAGGTTGAGGTCCCCCACTAGTATAGCTTTGTTGTCAATTTCTTCCTTCAACTCCCCCAACCTCTCTAAGAATCTGGATGCTATTCCACTTGGAGCATATATGTTTAGTAATGATATTGCTTCATTGCCTATGATGTCTTTTAGCAGGATAGAGTTTCCATCTTTATCCCTTTTGATTAGATCTATTTCTGCTTTTGCTTTGTCTGAGATTAAGATTGCTACTCCTGCCTTTCTTACATCAGCTGAAGCACCATATATTCTGCTCCATCCTTTGACCTTTATCCTATGTGTATCCCCCCATTTCAAATGTGTTTCTTGTAAGCAGCATATTGTTGGATTATGGCTTTTAATCCATTCTGCTACCTGTCTCTGTTTTATGGGAGAATTCATTCCATTCACTTTCACAGTTATGATTACAATCTATGTATCTCCCTCCATCCTTTTTCCCCCCATTTGTGCTTTTAGCTCTCCTGTCTCCATTGCCCTCCTCAATAGTGCTCACTCTTCACCACCTCCTCCTGCCACCTTCCCCACTTTCTTCTAGCCCCCCTCCCTTTTACTTCCCTTTACTCTTATTGCTTCTTCCCTTCCTTTTAGCCTCCCTCCCTTTCTTCCCCCTTCACCTCCTACTGCCTATAGAGCTAGTTAGGATTATCTACTTAAGTTTATTGTTCTGTCCTTTAAACAAATCGGATGAGAGTACCTCTCAAACAATGCTCATCTCCCTCCCCTCTTTCCCTCTACTATGATTTTGTACTTCTCCTTGTGATGTAATTTGCCCTTTTCTGTTTCCTCCTTTTCACACCTCCTATTACAATCTCTTCTCATACTTAAATCATATTTTTTTTATCATGACATCATTTACTTTATACCTGTTCCCTCTATGTACATCCCTTTTATATTTCATAATAGCCACATAATTCTCAAAATTAATGGGTATCATCTTCCCTTATAGGGAGGTAAACAGTTTGCCCTAATTGAGTAACAGGTTTTTGTTTTTGTTTTTTTTTCCTCCCGTGTTTACCTTTTTATGATTCTCTTGGGACCTGCATTTGAAGATCGAATTGTCAATTAAGTTCCGCTGTTTTGGTCAGGAAGCTCTGGAAATCCCTTACTTTGTTGAATGACTTTCTCCTTGCCTGAAATATTATGCTAAACTTTGCTGGGTAGTTGATCCTTGGTTGTAGTCCCAACTCCTTTGCCTTATGGAATATTGGGTTCCAATTCTTTCGATCTTTTAATGTAGAAGCTGCAAGGCCCTGTGTAATCCTGACTGTCTCTCCTTGATATTTGAATTGTTTCTTTCTGGCTGCTTGTAATATTTTCCTCTTCACTTGATAGCTCTGGAATTTGGCAACTATGTTTTTTGGGGTTTTGAGTTTGGGATCCCTTTCAGGAGGGGAACGGTGGATTCTTTCGATGACTATTTTGCCCTCTGAATCTAGCGCTTCTGGGCAGTTTTCCTTGATGATTTCCTGGAAGATACTGTCCAGGCTCTTTTCTCCATCATGGGTTTCTGGCAGGCCAATAATTCTTAAATTTTCTCTCCTGGATCTATTTTCCAGGTCAGTTGTTTTTCCAATTAGATATTTTACATTTTCTTCTATCTTTTCATTCTTTAGATGTTGTTTGACTGATTCTTGCTATCTCATTGAGTCATTAGTTTCTGCTTGCCCAATTCTAATCTTTATCAAATTGTTTTCTTCAGTTAACTTTTGCATCTCCATTTCCATCTGTCCAAATTTTCCTTTTAAGGAGCTGTTTTCTCCAGTTAATTTTTGTACTTCCTTTTCCATTTGTTCAGTTTTCCTTTTCAAAGAGATGTTCTCATCAGTGAATTCTTTTTTCATAATTTTAAAATCATTGGCCAGTTTATCTTCTATTTCCTTCTTCAGCTGTTCCAGGAGAGCTGCTTGTGCTTGGGAGCAGTTCATAGTGCCTTCTGAAGTTTCAGATGGAAGTACAGTCTCAGCTCTGACCTCTTTGGTGTTTGTATTTTGGTCCTTATCCCCATAGAAAGATTCTTTGGTTTTTTCTACCTTCTGCTTTTTCTCGTTCATCATGTTGATTGTGTGTTGTGGCTTCTGGTTCTCCATTCAGAAGCTACAGAACTTTGTGGTGAGCTGATATGTGAAAAAGCTAAAAGGTTTTTGTTTTGTGTTTCCCCAATCAGCCCTGGGGTTTGCTTGTTAAGTGTAGGGAAGGAGTGGTCTGGTCACAGGAGATCTCCTCAGCTGAACTGAGGCAAAGGCAAGTTCAGGGGATGGTGATCCCAGCTGTCCTATTGTCTTTCTGTTTCCCCTGGAGTGCTGAGGCATGCCTAGATGCTAATGCGTGTTCCCACCCCTCCTTGGGCTCCTCTCCTGGGGCTGAGGCTTGCCTGGGTCCTAGTGCATGTTTTCTCTGCCCTGGGTCCTCTGTCCTTCCAGTGTGTCTCTGCCACCTTAAGAGGAATCCTCCTTAGCTATTTTCCTTGCCTCAGGTGTTATGAGACTATTGGCCTCCTTCTGCTGTTCTTGCTGATCTAGGATTTTTCTGGGGAAATATTTTATGGTTCTTTCACGGTCATCAAGCAGGGAGGAGAGAGCATTTACTGATCACTCTGCCATCCTGGCTCCTGGAAGTTCAAGTAGGTGACTTACCGAAGTTTAATCTTTGGGCTGAAAGTTTCAGGAGCTGCTGCACTGATATTTGGTGCTCAGCGGCTCTCACTGACTCGGCTAGGCTTGTCTCTGGCCCTTGGGTGCTGTTCTGCCAGTTCTGCCCACTCAGGTTTCCTGGGGCCCCTTCTGCTCCACTGTGCTGGACACGCTGCGTTATGAGCTGGGGGCTCACCCTCGCAGAACCTTCCCGTGGACCTTCCAGTCTAACCTGGGCTCTGAATCCATCATCATCTGTCTTCCACTGGATTCCGCACCTCCAAAATTTGGTCAGATTCTCCTTTCAGAAGTACCCGAAGGAGTTTATCCAAGAGCTTAGGTGAGTCATTGCTCTCAATCCACCATCTTGGCTCTGACCACCTCTGTGATACTTTGGTAGGCAATGTGGTATAGTGGATAGAGCTTTAGACATGGAATCAAGAAGGCCCTAGATTTGGCTTATATTTCAGAGAGTACTTTGTGTCTGTGTGGCTTTAGATAAGCCATTATCTTGCATGGTATGCTGGAAAAAAGGTTGAACTCAAGAGTCAGAAAATCCATTTTCAAGTCTTGCCTCTGTCACTACTGGCTGTCACCCTAAAGCAAAGATTTATCCCTTCAGTACCTATAATGGGTGGATCTGATTCAGGCTAGTCCCCTGTTATTTTAGGTTTTGTGTTGGAAAGAAATGAGCAGTTAAAAAATAGTTTACTGAGCCATAGAATGTAAAGGATATTCACCAAAGCACTTAGCTTGAGTAGACTCAGTCTTTCCCACCCCACTCCCTACCACCTTATGGAAGGTATGAGATTACTTCATGGACACAAGGTTAGCCAGGTGTTCTTGGGATACCCATCCTGTCAGAAATATCTGTGCTCCATATTGTTGAGCCTTTTCCCAGAGAAGACCAGGAATAAACCAGTAGCAGCAGAAGGCACTAGATAATTGCATCATGGGAGATGAAGCTTGGATTTTACTCCTACTGCCTCAATCACGTCCACAGGACTCCTGGGGATGGGAAGGGGGTACAGAACAGGGAGAATGAGCCTACATTGCTAATGATCTTAACACAATACCCTAGGTTGCTCTGTAAGACACAAAACCATTGAACAGTCACTATTCTGCAGTGAAAAGGTCATCTCCTTAACATTTGCTTACATTAATGAAATGCCAGGTTAACACAGAATAGAGGTTACTTAGCCTCACTTAGACTCAGTTTCTAGGTTTATGAAAGGTGTGATAAATCATCTGAAGAGGGTGGATTAGAGGCTCTCTGAGGTACCTTCTCGATCTTTAATACTGAAGTATGAAAAATAGAGTATTTTAAGTATCTTAATTTGGTTTTAACTTTAAGCAAAAGTCATAAAAATCAGTTTATTCAATAGTGTGCCTAATGAAATTTTAGAAATGCTACACTTATGTTATTTGTCCTATTTTGAAAAAATTAAGTACTCCCCTCAATATGTGTCTGTACTTATACAAAGTAGATAAAAGTATTTCAATGAAGTAGAAGGACCTCTGGAAAAAAAAAATTCTTCAGAGCCAGCCTACACAACAAACAGGGCCCTTGTGTCCTCCCAAAGGACTTCAGACACTTGTGAAAAATATAGATGATGTAAAAAGAAGTAAAGATGTAATGAGTGCTTTGACAATGCCCCACTTAACCCACCTTCCACTTGTCACTGTTGTGTCCATGATGTAATTTGGGGTGAAAAGTTGCCACTGCACTCTCTCCTGTTTGTCATGTGACCTGGAGCAACCAACTATTGTTTGTCTGTAGTCTGGGAGGCGCTAGAGTCACCTCTCTGTCTTGTGTTTTTGATTTTACTGGGGTTAAACAAGGACAAAGTGAGTATAGACACACCAACGCTGGTGACGCCTGCTATGTGATGAGTAGTAACAACATGATGGCTTCTTCCTCTCCCCTTCTGCATGACCGTCCTCCAAGTTATGACTATTGGGCACTTTCTCCAAGGTCAAACACTCATTTTAGTATTTCTTTGCATGTGACCATAGTGTGGTATTGCTGTGGGCATTTTTTGGGTTCTAACATTAAAGTTTTGGGAGTAACTTTGTAAAATGGGTGTTAAAAATAAAGGGAAGATTGAATTAGAATATAGAGTATTTAATCCAGAGTGGACAAATAGATATTTGTTTACTTCCATAAGAGACAAAATATTGTGCCTCATTTGCCGAGAATAGTCATTCCGAAGGAATACAATCTGCGTTGCCATTTCCATTCAAAACATCCTGACTTAAGCACATTGGACACCAATGAAAAGCAAATTAAGGCATCTAAACTGTTGAAAAGTCTCAATGGAGAGCAGCATTTTTTCAAGAAAGTAAATACAGAAAATACGGCAACTGCTAACTTTAGTTTTCAGATTTCTAAAGACATTGATTTCAAACATGATCCCAGAGTGCAATAAGGGCAATACAACCCATTAACTAAATGTAAACAGTAAGAAAACCTGAAAAATGTATTCAAAATTGTACTGCTTGGCAAAGTAATTTTTAAACTTTAATGTGATTTCATGATAAAAATCTTAAGAAGTGTAATTAATTGATACTATGAAATTTCCCTGTTTAATATGGTTTATTTCCAAAATACTTTAATCATTAATTATACCTTTAATTGGAAAGTGAGCTTCTAAAAACCTATCTGTGACTGGAAGAAGTTTAACCTATTTTAATTTTGACCCAACATACTTCCAAGTTGTGCAGGTCTGCTTTAGAGGCTGTCATTCTCATTGATAAATGTCTGTAAGGAATTTTATGCCCTATTCAATTATATGATGCTTTTTGACCCTCTCTCTGTAACTTACCAACAAGAAAACTATTGTACCTTTGAGCTTGTGCAACCTTCCATGCTATGTCACTTATCATCTTCAGCCACTAGAGGGAACTAAAGATTGATTTTTATTGTTAAATAAAAATCCCCCTCCAAAAGACAACGGTTAACATTGAACCAAGGGTTATAAGCCAGATTCCTTTTATTTGATACTTTTGAGGGTAGCATTACTTCTATCTTCCTATTTTTGAGGTACTTTTACTACTTGTGGCACCCACAAAGTACCTTAAAATAACAAATGCTCTGGTGGGATTGATTGCGAATTACCCTAATTAATGAAGAGCAAAAGTCAGTAACTCTCAACTTTTTTTAACTTAAAGACCACCCTTTGACTATATAGCTACAATTTGATATTGTGTCAATTCAAAAGGCTTAAGAGACATAGTTTCTGCGTTATTTAATAATTTTATTAATGAGGTCAGCAAGTAATTAATAAAAAGATGGTCATTTGGCCCTTCTTTTATCTGGCAGCTGGTTCACAGTCATGAGGGGATAATGTCACCCTTGGACAGAGGAATTATCTCTATACTAAGATTATAATGGAAGAAGTGCCACTTTTAGACCATCCAGGCTTTTACTTTGGTGTATTAGTTAAAAAAATAGAATTCCTTGTGAATAAAGAAGATGTATTAATAAGATCTTTATGTTTATGATTTTTACTCATTAAGGCAAAATTGAACTGAAATAAAAAAAACCTTAGCATACAAAATTAATATTTAATGACTGTGATATTTGAGAAAAGTTCATTTAAAAACCCTTCCCAGGTTCTATGACTTCTGATTGTGGTATTATGACATGGCCTGAGCATCTTCTTAGGACACACTTTGGGGCCTTGAGATTCCTTTTGAAATGAGAAGAATATAATGGCATTACAATGAGAATTCTGCCTTTCTCTCAAGCCAAGGAAAGCCTTGAGGCATATTTAGTATCTTGTTTATGACTCAGGTGAAACTTCTCCACCATCTTTAATTTAACAGACATTGATTAAACTCCTATGATATGTAGGGTTATGTGCGAGGCATGGGGTGAATGATGAGAAATGTAATATATACAGTCTAATGGATGGGGTAGGGAGGAGGACAAACATGGAAATAACTGGGGTACAAGAAAAAATAGGCACAAGGACAAAAGAAAGAGCTAAACAAAATGTAATAATGTATTTGAGGAAGAAGAAATCAGTTTTACCTCCCTGAGTGACAGGTTAAGGAATATCAGAGAAAGCATCAGGGAGAATATTCGATCTGAATTCAAGTTTGAAGGGAAAGGGAGACATTAATAGATTGAGACCATTCCAAGCGTTGAGCAAAGACACAGAGAGAGGAGAGGGCTGGGAAAGAACCAGAACTAGAGGTCATCTTAGTTTGGTTGTAATATGAAATATGTGATTTTAAGTGAACTCCATTCAATTAAAATGTATTTGGTAAGAACTCTCTCCATATTATAGAAATAATTACTGTATATAAATGTCATGCTTTATAGAGTACTTTTTACATATTATTTCATTTGATTTTCCTAATAACCCTGGGAAGTAGGTGCTGTTAATGTTTTCATTGTATAGATGAGAAAACTGAGGCTAAGAAAGGGTGACTTGCCTAAAATAACACAGCTATGTTAAAAATACAAAAAAAATGAAAATAGTCCTACTCTCAAGAGCCTTATATTCTCTTGGAAGTGTAGGGGACAGAGAGTAAATAAATAAGCTAATAAAATAATAATGTGGAGTTCAGAGGAGTGATAATTATAGACAGTAAGAAAAAAACTGGACTGGTAAGCTAGGTCTAGATGGCAGAAGGCTTAAATATCAGGATCTTGAATTTCTGCTTTATTTAGTTGGAATAGGAAAAGGTGTCTCAGGAAAGGAGATCCCTGCTGACACAGTGTGTAAGGAAGAAAGCTCAGCAGTGACGTGGAGGGTGGGTTAGAGCAGGGACAAGTTGAAGGTAGGAAGACCGATTAGGAGACTATCAGAACAGTGTAACTGAGAAGAAATAATACCTTAAACCAAGGAATTGCACAGGGAGCAAAGGGGGAAGGGTCCTGGAGGAGCCATAGAAGTGACAGGCTTTGGCACTTTACCTGAGGAGCAGAGAAGGAAGAGTCAGAAATGAATCCAAGGTTATATCTTATGTGGGGGGTGGGTGCAGAATGGTGATCCTGTGAACATAAACAGAGAAGGGGGGAGGAGGGAGTAGAGAGCAGGGGAGATAAGCAGTTCAGTTGTTTTTTTTTCATAAAATGGAGTTTAAAGTGCCCGTGACATATGCAGATTGAGATGTTCTGCAGGTAGCTGAAAATAGGGGACTGCAGATATGAGAAGAATATGGGCGGGGTTAGAGTTCGGAGTAGTTTGGGGGGTCATTTGTAGGTGACTGAAGCTATGAGAATTACATATCTTACCAGTGAAGGGTGCAAGGAAAGTAGAGGACCAAGGACAGACAGCTGAGGTCCCCCAGCATTTAAGGAATAATGAATAATAGGGTCTGAGGGAGGACAGAAGGGGGAGAGTCAGGTGAGTACAGAGTTAGAGAGTTTAGAGGTTGAAGGGACTTTGGAGGGATACTACTTTTTCTGAAGGTGAGAAAGTGGAAGATTAAAGGGGTGAGCTGACTGTACTCAGCATCTCATCTGATGTAAATAGAAGATCCACAATTTTAACCAAGGCTCTCCCAGTCCAAATCCAGTGATTTTCTAATCATGGGGGATGCCACATTGGAACAGTAATTTACCAGAATAACAATCTTGTTATGTTATATATTACTTTAGGATTTATGAAGTAGTTTCCACATAGTAGGTCTCTAGTAAAGGGAGAACAGACATTATTATTCCCATTTTATAAATGAGGAAACTGAGGATTAGTGAGGAAAAGTGATTTGCTCATGGTCCCAGAAAAGTTAAGATTCAAACCCGGGTCTCCTAACTTTGCATTTCCTGCTTCCCCACTGCACCAGGTACCCTCTCCCAAGCAATAAGAGGATTTGGAAATCCAAGGGGATCGTCCACTGTATCTGATGCTAGAGAACACTCAAGGCAGGTAAAGGCAGGAAAAATAAAAAAATAGCTATTGGATTTAGCTGTCATGGCATCAATCAGTAAACATTTATTAAGCACCTCCTATGTACAAGGCACTTTGGAAGGAGCAGGTTCCATAAAGTGGGATAGAACTCATATTGCAGGATGTGGAGAAACAAGCTAGTGGTCAGCAGGTAGTGAAGATCTCTGCAATATCATTTATGTGTGTTGAGAATGACCATCTCCAGAGATCCTGCCAAGACTTTCTGGTCTGGTTGTTAAGATTTAAAATATGATATATGAGAAAGAAAAAAATCTTTACAAAAACCTTAAAAAATAGATTGCAGAGCCACATAATTGAAAAACAGCATATTTTCATATATTTTAGAACATTATTAAATGAATATGTATTTTTTTAAATGACAGGCTTATATCATAGCAGAATATCAATTGACATTCATACAATTTTCACCTTACAGGATATTAAACCCTTAAGCATTGTCTGATCTTTTAAGAACTTGTCATTCTCTCTCTCTCTCTCCTTCTCCCTCTCCCCCTCCCTCTCTCCCTCTCTCCCTCCTCTCTCTCTGTTTGTATGCCTGCTGAGTCAGCTTTCACAGCAGTGCTTTATAGTTCAGGAATTCAGTTGGTTTTAACTTATTTTTTCATGTAGCATTTCACTTGTTTCATACAATCTAAATCACTGAATTGGATTAATGATCTTGCCTTTTTGGCTCAACACTTCATAGTAAAATGAAACATTTCATGTTATTAAAAAAAACCTTCCAAATTATACATTTTAACTGACAAAAGAAAATCAAGGATGTAAACCCAAAGAGAGAACAGTCATGAAAAAGGAAGCCATAAAATGTTTAATTTTCTATCAAGGAAGAAAGATAAATCATAAGGTTCAGTTCATTTTAGTATAGATTCAAATTTTAGATGATAGAGGTATGAAAAATATCCTACTATCTTTCAGTCCTATGATTTCATTAATATGAGTACTTCTTCCACCATGGCGGTTCTTAATCAATGCCTTTTTCCCACATAATACTTTGTCCATATGTTTCTTTAAGTCTTCCAAAAAGAATCTACCTTGGTAGTCTGTTGGCTTTCCTCAGATGTGTGAAAGAGATAACATACACAATACAAAATAAGGCACAATAAGTACCTAAAAGAGAGGCAGACAAAGTGTTATGTGAGGTCCTTGGTGATGGGGGAATTATGCCATTAGGGCAGCTAGGAGTGGATGGATCTAGGCCTGGAGTCAAGGAAAATGTGACTTCAAATCTGACCTCAGACTACTAGCTGTGTGATCCTGGGAGAGTCACTTAGCCTATGTTTGCCTCAGTTTCTGATAATAACACCTATCTCTCAGAGTTACTGTGAAGTTTAAATGAGATAATATTTGTAAAGTGCTTAGCATAGTGCCTGGCTCTTAGAAGGTCCATTTAAAATCTTATTTCTTCTACACTCCCACCCACCCCCATCCCCATTCCTCTTTACTGACTGTGAGGATAGGAAATGTTTCCTGGATAGTTAGTGAACATTTGTTGGGTTGGAAATGAGATTTGAGTTGGGTTTTGGACAATAGATAGGAATTCATTTGGTAGAAAGGAAAAGAGGAAGTTATCTCAGGAAGAAGGAAGACTGAACAAAGTTAGGCAGAAAAGGATGGAACATGTGCAGGGGATAATGAATAATCCCCTTTGGCTGTATCATAGAGATTGAAGGAAGTGATATAAAATCAAACTGGCAAGATAGGGAGAGTAACAAATTGTGGAGGCCATTGAGGACCTGGAAAGGAGTTTGAACAGGACTCCATGGACAATAATGAGTTTATCTAGATAATTGAAAAGAATTTATGGAGCACAGGTTTGCTCTTGTCTCTGTATTCCTAGTACAGTGGAGGCACATGATAGCATATATATAGCAGTATCACACGCATAACATAGGTGCTTAATAAGTGCTTATTTATTTGTGTTGTAGTTGCAAATTTAGCTTGTATTTTGTAAAAGTAAATAATAATAATAATGATAAACAGGACAAAACAAAGCTTCCAAGCATGTGTTCCTTCTTATAGTTTCATTATTTTTTGTTTCCAATCCTCATTGTGTTAATCATTTGGAAGGCAGTGGTTAATTGCATTCAAAAGCAGTGAATTGAATGTAAAATTTTGACTTATGGGTACAAATAGGAACTGAGATTTAAAAATAATAATCCTAAAAATGCACTTACACATTAAGGTGAAAAATAATCCCTATAAGATTCCTGCAAAGCTTCACATAATCCCCCAAAGGAATGCTTTTTGAAAAGAGTATTTCCCCAAAGTATTTATGTATCAAAAAGCTGAATAATAGAAGAAGAAAAAGTACTTAAAATATTAGTTTAAGGAAGAAACTGACATCTGTAGTAATCATAGTCCATCCATTAATGACAGCATATGTTCTTTTTCACCTTCCGCCCACGTACCAGGATAGTCTCACAATCAAATTCACTAGTTATTGCTTGTCTTGATCAGTAATTTCTCTGTCTTTCAAACTAACTAATTATTAACATATGTAGGTGAGAGGTAGTGTGGTAAAATGGATAAAGCACTGCCCTCAAAATTAAGAAGACCTGGGCTTATGTCTGCCCTTCTGCCTCACTTTGGCAATGTGAATCTGAGCAGATTACCTAACTTCTCAGTGCCTCCAGGTGATTTTCTAAAGTAGAGACAATCTTAATATGCATTAGAAGAGACAGTAACTCCTTGGGAGCTCCTTACACTTTAGAAATTTACAGATTGGAATGGGGACAAAATGGCAGAGTAGAGGCAGTAACCCATCCAAAATCTACTAAAGTTCCTCTCCAAACAACTTTGAGTAGATTAAGTAACAAATGACCAATTTGAGACATTTACGTAGTAGTCATTTTGTGCAAGAAAACACAAATAGAAAAGAAAGGAAGAAAGAGAAAGAAAGGAAGGAAGGCAGAAAATGAAAAATGTGCTTAGGTCTGTATTCAGATGACATCAGTTCTTTCTCAGGAGGCAGATAGCACGTTTCGTGCTAAGTCCTTTGGGATTTTCTTGGATCACTGTATTGCTGTGAATAGCTAAGGCATTCACAGTTGTTCTTGGTACACTATTGGTGCTGCTGTGTACAATGTGCTCCTGCTTCTGCTTGCTTCACTTTGTATCAGTTTGAATGTCTTCAAGTTTTTGAATAGACCTAATGAGAAGAGATAATCAGGGAAACTATATTTTACTAAAAGTTACCATAGACAATGAAGTAATATCAGTACTAAACTTTTATGCATCAAATTGCAAAACTTCCAATTTTTTATTTTAAAAAGTACTTTTTTCCCCTAATTACTTGTAAATACAAATTTTAACATTCATTTTTATGAAATTTTGAGTTCCAAATTCTTTCTCTCTTACCTCCCTTCTCTTTAAGACACTATGCAATTTGATATAGGTTATATATGTATAATCATGCAAAACATTTCCATATTAGTTACATCAAGAAAGAAAAAAGAACAAAAGGAAAAAAATGAAAAAAATAGTGAAAGTGAAAATAATGTTCTTGGATCTGTGTTCAGACTTCATCATTTCTTTCTCTGAATGAAATCCAGAGTCCATCCTAAGTCTTTTGGACTTGTCTTAGATCACTGTATTTATTGAGAAGAGTTACATCAATCAGAGTTGATCGTCACACACAGTGGCCGTTGTTGTGTACCATATTCTCCTGGTTCTGCTCACTTCACTTTGCATTAGTTCATGTAAATCCAGATTTTTCTGAAATCCTCATGCTCATCATTTCTTATTGCACAACAGTATTTCGTTATATTCATATCCACAGCTTTTTGGACATTCCTGATTTGATGAGCATCTCTTCAATTTCCAATTATTTGCCACCACAAAAAAGAGCTGCTATAAATATTTTTGTACATGTAGGTCCTTTTCCATATTTTACAATCTCAATGCACCAAAATTAGAAGGAAAGCAAGAAGTTGAGGGGGAAATTTACAGCAACTTTTTTTTTGTGATTAAAGGCCTCATTTCTCAAATATATAGGGAACTGAGTCAAATTTATAAAAACAGCCATTTCCCAATTGATAAATGGATATTAATAGACAGTTTTTATTTTTTTATTGATATAAATTTAACTTTTTACATTCATTTTCACAAAATTTTGGGTTCCAAATTTTTTCCCCATTTGCCCAAGCATTCTAATATCCCCTATCACCAATCTGCCCTCTCTTCTATCATTCCTCCCTTCCCTTGTCCCCATCTTCTCTTTTGTCCTGTAGGGCCAGATAACTTTCTATTCCCCATTAACTGTATATGTTATTTCCTAGTAGCAAGAACAATACTCAACAGTTGTTCCTAAAACTTTGAGTTCCAAATTCTCCCCATCCCTCCCTCCCCACCCGTTCCCTTTGGGAAGGCAGGCAATTCAATATAGGCCATATATGTGTAGTTTTGCAAATGACTTCGATAATAGTCTTGTTGTGTAAGACTAACTATATTTCCCTCCATCCTATCCTGCCCCCTATTGTTTCTATTCTCTCTTTTGATCCTGTCCCTCCCTGAGTGTTGACTTTCAAATTGCTCCTTCCTCCCGTTGCCCTCCCTTCCATCTTCTCCCCCACCTTGCTTATCTCCTTCTCCCCCACTTTCCTGTATTGTAAGATAGGTTTTCATACCAAAATGAGTATGCATTTTATTCCTTCCTTTAGTCGAATGTGATGAGAGTAAACTTCATGTTTTTCTCTCTCTCCTCTTTTTCTCCCCACTAAAAAGTCTCCTGCTTGCCTCTTCTATGAGAGATAATTTACCCCATTCCATTTCACCCTCTCTCCTCCCAATACATTTCACAAATTGTGGCACATGATTGTAATGGAATACTATTGTGCTGTAAGAAATGACAAACAGGATGGTTTCAGAAAAACCCTGGAAGACTTATATGAACTAATAAAGAATGAAGCGAGCAGAACCAGCACATCATCGTATACAGTATCAGCAATATTGTAATTCTACTCTGATCAATACAGTTTCCTGAGACAATTCTGAAAGGCTCATGGTGAAAAATTCTATCCACCTTCAGATAACTAATGAATTCTGAGTGCAAATTAAACACTTTCACTTTGTTTTCTTTTACTTTTTTTTCAATATGGCTAATATGGGCATATATTTTATATTATTTCATATGTATAGTTGATACTGTATTGCTTGCCTTCTCAGTGTTTGGGGGAAGCACAAGAGTGAGGGAGAGATTTTGGAACTCAAAATGTAAAAAGAAAAAAAGGAGTTGATTTAAAAATAAATCTAAAGTTGTTTGAAAAAAAATCACAGATGGAGTCAAAAACAAAATAAAAAAATATACTGCATAAAATCATCCTGTCTTCCCCCCCTCTCCTCTCTGTCTCTCTGTCTCTCTCTCTCTTTCTCTTTCTCTCTCAGCAATTTATATAAATACACTTGTATGAAACCATTCTTCTAGTGCTTTTATAAAATGAAAAATAATAAATTCATTAGGTATTACACAGAGTGTTACACTTTATGAGTGATCTTAGCACAATACTGGACACAGAGTAGGTATTTAATAGATGCTTAAAATTGATGCAGTGATTTATTTCTGACTTTTTATTAATTTGTTTGCAAAAAACTATTAGCTATTCATAAATATTCTATAGAAAACTACTTGCTGGATAAAATTAGCAAAAAAATAATGCACTGAGGATATTTAATCCAGTGTATTTTTCTGGAGTAATGAAATTTAGTCTTAGAGCTAGAGGACTAGTATCTTATCATGTTCCTAAGGGCTATCCATCCTGTTTGATTATGAAATATGTGAAATATTATGAATTATGAAATATTTCTTGTTCACTTTGGTTGAGAATTAGGAGTTGTAGGTGAAGAAGGAGAAGAGGGAATTATCTGGGGCATGAAGCTGAGACAAAATGCTAAAAATCTTAAGAAGTGGAGATTTGTTAATGTTATTTGAAAGTCCCTTTCAGGTTATTAATATAATAAATTTTATATGCAAGTTTTGATGTAGCATTTTATTTTAAAATTAATTAGGATTTTTTAATCTATTAAATGATAGAATCTATGGTTTGTTAGTTTATAAATCTGTGTTACTTAATTTTATATTTTTTTAAATTCATTCACACCTCCACAAAGCTTTACTCCTGTGGCTCAATGTGACTTGGAGGTAACCCTGGATTCTTTTCTTTTTTTATTATGTACTTAAAGTTGTAGACTGATGTAAAGCCATCAGTTAGCAACTAAAAGATTATTAGTAACTTTAGAGAGGAATTTCAAGTGAATGATGAGGTCAGAAGGCAGATTGTGAGAGGTTGAGAATACAGCCTTGGGAGAAAAATTGGAAGGGACAAGTAAACATCTATGGCATTTTCTTTGAGTTTGTATGTAAAAGGGGAGAAAGAGCCTGTAGGTATGTTTGGTAGGGTCAGGTGAAATATTTAAAGATGAAGATACCTCAGTATGTATAGAGAGAGTAGAAAAGAAGCCAGTAGGTAGGAGAGATTCAAAATAATTAATGGAAATGATCACTTCTTTTAGGGGTCTTACAATAAGTTCTGATTGGTTCTATTTCATCTCCAATGTATCCTCCATATATTGTCTGCATTGATAATCCTAAATAAATAGCATAGGTCCAACCAAACCATTTCCCTGAATAGGAGGCTTTAGAGGCTCCCAGTTTCCTTTATGATATTCTAATTTGAAATCTAAAGACACAGAATCACAAGATTTTCAAGTTCCAAGGGACCTCACTGATCATCTACTCTAACCCATATAGGTAAAGGTAACCTCACTGTAATATAACCAGCAAGTGTTCAAGTCCTTGACAGTGTCTCAAATGTATCTTTTTGATTGATTTTACATTATTCCCCTCATACAACTTGTATTCCAGTCACACTGGCCTAGTTAATGCTCCATGGATGAAACATTCCCTCCTCTTCTGTGACTTTTCATAAACTATCCACAGGTTTTAGAATGTCTTCTGTCCTCATCTCTACCTCCTGGACTCTTTAGTGCTTTTCCTAGTTTGGTCCAATGATGTATTCTATAAGAGGACTTTTCTGATTTTTTTTACATTTAAAAAATTTTTTACATGGCTCCCCTTAATTCCTAGAAATTACTTCCTATTTATTTATATCTTTTACATTTATTTATCTGACTGAACTGGATCATTTGTACAAATGCTGCACCCTATACCTACTCTGTATAAGTTTTGTATTTATTTATAGTTTGTGTTTACCTACATTCAGGGGTTTGCTGGTAATTGTTTAACAACCAGATCTTGAGGTGGAAAGGAGCAGTATGCACAATGCATGTTAAAATGCAATGCATATTATTAGCATTTTTTCATTTTCTTAAGTCTAGATAATCAGGAAAAATATCGAGAACACACTGTAGAAGGTCTTGAATGATAAGGAATTTTAACTTGTCCTTTTGCCAATGGGCAATTCAGGGCAGCTAGTGGCACAGTAGATAGAGTGGATAGAATCCTGTGCCTGGAGTCATCTTCCTGAATTCAAATCTAGCATCTAATTATTATTATTAACAACAGCACCACATTATTATTATTATTATAGCTAACATTTATGTAGTATACTCCTGCATATAATTGAATATAGAATATATACAATGTAGATACCAAGTAATTTGCATGGTGAAGTATTGATAGCTGGGGGTGAGGGGGCAGTAGGGGATGTGCAAAGTCCAGAGAAACAGGAGTAATATATAATATGCCTGGATCTGTAGTCCACAGTCAGATAATGAAGGAATTTAAATAACAAACAACAGAGTTAATATTTTATTCTGCAGTCAATAGTAAGTTTTTAGATATTTTTGAGCAGGTCTATGACACCGTCACACCAGTGTTTGGTAAATACCAGTTTGACAATTGTGTGGAAGATAGAGTGGAAGAGGAGATTTGAGCTAAGGAGACCATATGACAGCCTGAACTAGGGTAGGGGAAGATTGAGTGGACAGGTGACAAATGCAAAAAAAAATGCTGTAGAGATAGGATCCCCAACACTTAGCCACTGGTTAGTAAGGCTAAAAGAGAAAAACAAACTAGAGATTGTCCCAAGGTTACAAACTTCTATAAAAGGAACTATGATGTTGGCTAGTTTTTTTAATTGTGTCCAACTCTTCATCGTGCCATTGAAGTGGTTTGCATTTTCTTCTCCAGTTCATTTTATAGATGAGGAATCTGAGAAAAACAGGGTTAAATGATGTGCCCATGGTCACACAACAGTTAAGTGTCTGAGGTCATTTGAACTCAAGAAGATGAGTCTTCTTGACACCAGGTCAAGCCCTCTCTATCCATTGTGCTACCTAGCTGCCCCCCTGGAACTATGGTGGTGTTTTCAATAGAAATAGGAAAGTGACAGAGAGGGCTAGCTATTGGGTAATATTGGGAGGAACATAATGGGCTATGTGACATTTAAGACGTCTATAGGGCATTAAATTTCCTATTGTATAAAAAACATGTGATTAGGATGATCATTTCCTATACTAAAACTATGTGATTGTGAAAGTGGTCTATTAAGAACATTAATTTGGGTGCTGCTTGCTGGATGAATTGTAAGGGAATTGCCAACCCCCAGCCTCTTGGACGGCATTCACTGGTCACGACTAAGGTAAACTGAGAGAAGACTGGTAAGGCATGAACAAGATGGCACTGGGAGGAAGGGTTCCGCCCCTGTTTTGCTCAAGGCTATTTTCCCGGGCTTTTCAGAGAACAAAGAAGCCCAAAAATGTTTTTCTTTCTAGGGGCTATGTGTCCACCCTGGGCAGTCCTGGTCAAAGGTATACTACTTCCTTATAAGGGCAGATTAATTGCTGATAGGTTCACTTAGGGCGCTGGTGTCAGAAAAGAGATAAAAGCACCGCTCACTTCTTGAATAACAGAGTTCTTACTATCTTGTCTCCTGCCTGGGTCATTGCTTACAGCTAACTCCACTAAGGCCTGCAGGCTTCTGCTGGTCAGATAAGGCCTGTGGGCCTGAGAGATCAGGCCCAGACTCCCAGGTCCCTAACAATGAATGATAAGGGGAAAAGATTAGAAGAAGGGAGATTAATTGAGTATTCCAATGATCATGGTATTCAATGATAATGACCTGAATTTATGTGATGGCACCATAAACAAATATTAAAACGATAAGAAAAATGAATGCTAAGTAGTTGTTTGCCAATGTACTTTTGAATTAGTTTGGAAAAAAGTATTGTTTAGCCAAAGACTGAATAATGTTCCAAAATTTTAAATTGTATTCATGTCTTATATTCAAATATTCAAGCATTCATATTCAAGTCTCCTAGAGACTACTTTGAGTTTCCTAGAGTTTCTATTCTTTTTTTTTAATAGTTTTATTTATTTATTTTTAGAATTCAACATTCATTTCCACAAAATCTTGAGTTCCAATTTTTTTCCCTATCTCTCCCCTCCCCTCACCCCATAACACCTTGCATTCTCATTACCCCTTCCCTGAATGTGCCCTCCCATCTATCATACCCCACACTTCCCTTATCCCCATATTCTCTCTTTTCTTGTAGGACAAGATAAATTTCTGTACCTCATTACCTGTATTTCTTATTTCCCAGTTATATGCAATAACATTTGTTTCTAATACTTTGAATTCCAACTTCTCCCCCTCCCTTCCTACCCATCCCCACTGAGAAGGCAAGCAATTCAATGCAGGCTATATACATGTGTCATTTTGCAAAAGATTTCCATAATAGTCTTGTTGTATGAGACTAACTATATTGCCCTCCATCCTACTCTGTCCCCCATTTTCTATTCTCTCATTTGACCTTGTCCCTTCCCAAAAGTGTTTACTTCTAATTACTCCCTTCTCCCATTTGCCCTCCCTTCTATAATCCCCCTCACCCCACTTGTCCCCTTCTCCCCTTCTTTCCTGTAGTGTAAGATAGATTTTCATACCAAATTCAGTGAGCATGTTATTCCCTGCTTCAGCTATATGTAGAGAGTAAGCTTCACTTTTCCTTTCTCACCTCCTCCTTTTTCTCCTCCATTGAAAAAAGATTTTTATCTTTTATGATAGTCTGCCCCATTCCATTTCTCCCTTTCTCCTCTCAATATTTTCCTCTTTCACCCCTTAATTTAATTTTATTTTTTTATGGATATCATCTCTTCTGATTCAACTCAACCTGTACTCTCTGTCTATATATATGTGTGTGTGTGTGTGTGTGTGTGTGTGTGTGTGTGTATGTGTATGTAATCCTTCCATCTACCCAAATACTGAGAAAAGTCTCAAGAGTTACAAATATTATCTTTCCATGTAGGAATATAAACAGTTCAGCTTTAGAAAGTCCTTTATAATTTTTCTTTCCTGTTTACCTTTTCATGCTTCTCTTGATTCTTGTCTTTGAAAGTCAGATTTTCTAGTCAGTTCTGGTCTTTTCATGAAGAATTCTTGAAAATCCTCTATATCATTGAGTGACCATTTTTCCTTTGAAGTATTAGACATAGTTTTGCTGGATAAGTGATTCTTCGTTTTAATCCCAGTACCTTTGACTTTTGGAATATCATATTCCAAGGCCTTCGATCCTTTATGTAGAAGCTGCCAGATCCTGTGTTATCCTGATTGTATTGCCACAATACTCAAATTATTTCTTTCTTGTGGCTTGCAATATTTCCTCCTTGACATGGGAACTCTGAAATTTGGCCACAATATTCCTAGGAGTTTCTCTTTTCAGGTCTCTTTAAGGAGGTGATTGGTGGATTCTTTCAATATTTATTTTGCCCTTTGGTTCTAGAATATCAAGGCAGTTTTCCTCAACAATTTCATGAAAGATAATATATAAGCTCTGTTTTTGATCATGGATGTCAGGTAGTCCCATAATTTTTAAATAGTCTCTCCTGGATTTATTTTCCAGGTCAGTTGTTTTTCTAATGAGATGTTTCACATTATCTTCTATTTTTTCAAACTTTTCGTTTTGTTTTGTAACTTCTTGGTCTGTCGTATTGTAATTAGCTTCCCTGAACTCCACTCTCATTTTTAAAGAACTATTTTGTTCCATGAGCTTTTGAATCTCTTTTTCCATTTGGCTAATTCTGCTTTTTAAAGCCTTCTTCTCCTCATTGGCTTTTTGAACCTCTTTTTCCAATTGAGTTAGTCGATTTTTAAAGGTGTTATTTTCCTCTGCATGTTTTTGATTCTCCTTTAGCAAGCTTCTGACATACTTTTCAAACTCTTCTATGACCTGAGCCCATTTCAAATGAATTTTGGAGGTACTGGAGGTGAAGCCTTGACTTTCGCTGACAGTATGCATTGTTCTTCCTCATCTGAAAGGATGGAAGGAGACACCAATTCACCAAGAACGTAACCTTCTATGGTCTTATTTTTTTTCCAGTTTTTGGACAGTTTCCCAGTCAGTTACTTGACTTTTGAATCCTTTGTCAAGAGGAGGGTCCCAGCGCTCCTCCTCCCTCCAGAACCATACTCAGGGCTGAGATTCAAATCAGCTGCTCAATTCTGCCAGGGGCTTTGGTTGGGGGTGAGGCAGCCCCTGAGGGCTGAGTCTCAGATCCCTTGCTCAATTCCCCCAGAGACTTTGAGTTGAGCTGCTTGGGCAGTGCACCCAGGCTGCTTCTGTGGATATCATAGCAGCCAGCCACCTGCTGCTGCTGCTGCTGCTGCCTCTGCCACCAACTAGGGCCAGTCCTGGGGGAACCTACTGCCTTCTTGCCCAGTTGGGAAAGTCCTCCCACACCGACCTTTCATGCTTTCTTTGTTGCTTGTGGGTTGATGGATCTGCTGGGGATTCTGCCCCAGAGGCCTGTTCAGGTCCTGTTCCTCCCTGTGCCATGCTGCTAGGGCTAAGCTCCACTCCACTCAGGGTCTTGTGGGATAGACCTTTCCTGTTGGCCTTCCAGGTTACCTTTGACTGGAAATCTCTTTCACTCTGTCATTCTGTGTCTGCTGCTTTAGAATTGGTTGAGAGTCAATTTTGTGGGCTGTGGGGGAAGCACTAGAGTGTATGCATCTTTCTGCCCTAGAGTTTCTATTCTAATAACAGTATCAATAACAATAACAACAGTAGCAATACTTAGCATTTCTATGACACTTTTGGATTTATAACATTCTTTGCATATATCATTATTTTATTTTATCCTCACAACAACCCTGTGAGTTGTAACTATAACTAATAGTTGTAACTATAACTAATAGTTGTAACTATAACTAATAGTTATTATAACTATATAACTATAACTGAATTATTAGTGAGGTGTTACTATTATCCCCATTTTACAAAGGAGGAAACTGAGGCCAAAGCTGTTACTCAGGGTCATATAACTTGTGTCTGAGGCCAGATATGAACTTAGATTTTCCTGACTCCAGGTCCAACATTGTAGCCAACGTGCCACCTAACTGCCCCACAACTACTGCTATGGGTACCTGGAAGCTGAGAAGAGGGAAGATGGGAGCTTGCACAGTAGGAGGAGAAGTAGGAGAGTGTTGGAGGGTAGGGATGATATGGTTGTATTGGGGACAGGCTTCACAAATGGCTATCTCAGCAAGTGCAGCATGCAGTCTGTTCCCCCACCCCCCAATTGTCTGAATATATACCAGTTGTGGTCAGTATATATGCCCTCTCCCTACCTCCACCTTGAAGACTATTGGTTTAATGGAATTACATTATTTTGAGGCTCTAGAAATGTAGATTCTGAGCTCAGTTTTGTATTTGAATAGAATTTTGACCTTGGACTAATAAACTTCTTTCTGGGTCTCAGTTTTTTTATCTTTACAATGAAGAGGCAGCTTTTGATATCCTCTCCTACCTATAACATTATGTAATTTGATGATTTGTCACTTCTCAGGTTTATTGATTTCATTTTTCAAAAGACCCTTAGTCACAAATATAGAATTATAAGTCAAAAATGAGCCTCCAGTGGCATACATTGGCAGTATATGGAGTGTAACAATTTTGATTGCTGGGCCAAAGATCACAAACTTTGCTTTGCTAGCTTATCCTTTGTCATTCTTGCTTCTGACTTTATTTGCATGACAACTACTTGTGTTAGGAGAATTGGAAAAATTCTTATCCCAGTTCCATCCAATTCTTTTATTTTTGACAAATGGAGTCACTAGATGGCTTGAAGGGGACCTAAGGATTAAAAAGAATATAGAGCTATAACTCAGATAGAGTAGGAGAAGAGAAATGAACAAAAATGAAATGAACAAAAAATGAAAAAAATTCAAAATCCATTCTTCTGTTACAATTTGACAGGGTGTGACTGTAATCCACATCACAGAAGAGCTAAAGAATTCCTGGATCTTAGATCTTCACTGATTGAGTCCAGCAGGGTGCAGCAGAGAATAGCAATAATAGAGAAACAACACTGATGATGAAAAGCGTCTGGTGGTAGCAGAGAAGCAGAAGGTCATTACCAGGAGATACTTGTGTCTTTGAGCAAATATATCCTCTGTGCATATATCTGATTACACACACATTCTCTATGCAGATGCCTTGTTCCCGCTTGCCATGCATATTCCCTGAATGTGGATTCTTTCCAGGTGTTCATGTAGGTAACTTCTGGGAAGGTGTACTCCTGTGTCTGTAAGGAAAGCCATTATCATTTGTTTTGCTATATTGCTTCATCATATGTCTTTTGCTTTGAGCTAAAATGTCCCAAGGTTGACCTACTAAAATAAACGTTAGTGAAAACTCATAAGCTCTGATTTAGATTTTTGAATGGCTCAAAAAATAGGTTTTTTGGGGGGCCCAAGTCTGAGGATGCTTTGCGGTACTTTAGCACATCATTATCTACAAGTGATGTTCCTGAACTCAGGAAGTCATGAGTTTAAACCTAGCCTTAGGTCCTTACTAGGTGTGTGATCCTGGATTAACTTCTGTCAGTCTCAGTTTCCTCTCTTGTGAAATGAGTATAATAACAGTACCTTCCTCTCAAGGATGTTGTGAGAATAAAATGAGTTAATATTTGTAAAGCACATTGTAATCCTTAAAATAGTATACAAATGCTAGTTATTATATGGGGAGCTCTGCTTTTCTAAATTATTTTTCTTGGAGAAAATTCCAAAACTTTACTTGATGTTTTGTACTTTCAAGTTACTTTTATGATTTCAAAGGAGTTAAACAACTCTCAAAAACTCAGTCCTTTCAGTTAGAAGAGTCAAAGAGAGAGAGATCTATCCAAGAATAACTCAGATCTTTACATCTCCGGAGTAGGAAAGGTTTTTCTCTGTTCCAATCAGCCATGACATCTAGTAGAAGAGCTACTTGCCAGAAGAAATCCTTTCCATAAAGTGAAGAGATATTTAGAGACTTTGACTGAGGCTGACACACACTGCAGACAGAGATGCAGAGGCAGTCAATTGAAGGTGAATGCAGCTTCAATTAGTAGCAGAGGAATTCAACTAGTAACAGAGAAAAGACTCAAGAGAGAGTTATGATATGAACATGAACAGACCCTCAGAAATCACCTGAACAAGCCACCCAGGAGAGACTCTGTGCCCAGAATGGAGGGGCACTTTGTGAGGATAAATCAGGAAAAAAAAAAGACGTTGAGGCTGTGCCTTATCAGAAGAACTTATAGTTTTGGCAACACATATTTTTTACATTTATGCCTCATTAATATTTTACTCTGATTGGGACTACTCTTATTACAAATGCTGTATATATTTTTTGGGGAGATTATGCCTCAGGTTTGCAGGATAAATTTTTTAATGCCTACGATTTCTATTATGCCATCTTAGTAAATGCCCTTGCTAAAAGCTAATTATTTCAACTGGGCTGACATTTTTTAAGTGGAAGCATCCAAGTGAAGGCCTGTGAGGTGTAGTTTTAGGAGTATAGCCCCTAGCTACTGCCTAGGGATTGAGAGCAGTAGTTGCCCACCAGGGATCCAACCCACAAGAGAGAAAAGAAGTTAGAACTTTTAGACCAGAGGAATGCTTGCATAATTAAGAAAATGCTAGCTGGTGTATGTAATCTCAATTAAGACTCCTGCAAAAAGTCAACTTTATCTTAAACTACAGGAGGAGAGAAAAACATAGTGTCTACAAGGAGAGAGCTCATAGCACATTTAGAATGTTGTGTTCAATTGTCAACTCCGTGGTGACCAATGTGATATGAAGGGGTTTGAAACTGTTACCCATTAACAGTTTGTGTGGGAACTTGAGCTGTTGATCCTGGAGATGAGATTTGCAGGGGGAAGGATGACATAACAGCTGTCATAATTTATCTGAAAGGCCATCCTGCAGAAGAGGAAGTGAAGTTGGCTCTGTTTGGGCCAAGAAGGCAGAACTTAGAAGTAGAGAGAAGTTGCAAAAAGTACAAGTTTTGGCTCAGGGTAGGGAGAAACTTGCTCATAATTAGAACTACTTGAAGCTAGAATGGTCTGCCTCAGGAAGACTTTCCATATTCCTGAAAGTCTTGAGCAGAGACCGGACGATCAACTGTCAGGAATACGGTAGAAGTTATCCTTGTTCAGGTGCAGGTGGCTTGGAAATCCCCAGAGATTTTACCGGAGATCAGCCCAACTCTGAGATTCTGGAATCCTGGCATGTAAATTCTAGATAGATTCCATTATTATATCTTGAGGGCTTTCAATAGTTAATTTCATTTTCATGATACTGTTGGGTATCTGAAAGATGCTAAGTAATCTTCTATTTTTTATTCCAATTTTGTTAGACTTTCTTCAGAAGAGTAGTTTTCTTTGCCTCTAACTCTGGTCATTTATTTGGACCATCTCTGAAGTCTATATATTTATGTGATCAAGAGGTTCAGGTCAACATAGCACTCTAGTTATACATAACTAAGAAAATTCATACTTGCTTTATTGCTCCTTTGCATATAGAATGGTCATTGGTGGACAACATGAACAGCACCGTAAAATTGTTTAGAGTAGAAAATACTAAGGTAAGTGTTCCTGATTCTAAAATAACCTAAATCATATTCTCTTTGGGATTTATGTTTTTACATATTTTTAGTAGTCTATCTCAATGTTTGATTATCCCTTTTCATTTAGGAAAAGAAAAGCAGCCTTATGATATAACTGGGAAATGTTAGGATTTCCTAATTGTGTGAAGCTGGATCCTGCTAATTTACCTTATACACAGTGAGCATTTCTTTAGAGAAAAGTAATGGTCTGAATGATATTACATTGGTGAGAGGGATATGAAAGGAAGCAACAACTTATTTGACCTTCTATAGGATCCGATTATACCCCAAAGGATATAATAATTTACATACCTTCAGATATTTAGTTGCCAGCCATGTTTCA
Organism: Bettongia penicillata ogilbyi; assembly: GCA_023548195.1. Classification (NCBI taxonomy): domain Eukaryota; kingdom Metazoa; phylum Chordata; class Mammalia; order Diprotodontia; family Potoroidae; genus Bettongia; species Bettongia penicillata. Next base: position 103,880 of record JAJHZJ010000480.1, on the reverse strand, counting down.
TTTAATGACCTTTGGCAGCAGTGAATTTGTGAAGCTGATTATATCCTGTGTGAGTATTTCTTCTAAATTTATAGCCTCATAATTTTACTGAGTGGGGAGTTATAAAAGGGCAGTGTATAATCAAGTAAAAAAATCAATGAAAATATCATAAGATGATTTAAAAATAGTGGCATGGTCGAAAGTACCTTATGTACTGATTAAATGAAATGTAGCCTGGCCTGCAAAGTGGCCTTGCCTATGGTGTGAAGAAATTTTACTGAGTAAAAATATGACATTGCAATTTTGGGCATGCAAGAAAAAAATGACATGACAGCAGAAAATAAAGTAAGCTGATAAAATCAGCTTAAGAAGGGATAAAAAAACAGTATCTAGTTAAGAGTATGTTTTTACCTTTGCAGTTTATTGTTGGAATGAACCAGTTTCAAGCAATGTTGAATATAAATGTTGTCTCTGAAAATCATACAGCTTTAGTTAAACTGAACATTCATTCATTCATTTTGATCTGTTTGAGAGCAATTTTTGAGTCCCGCAGCTGTGTACTATAATGATCCTGTAGGATTAACACTCAGATCTACATCTCCATACTTAATCGTTCTCTTAAACTTCTAGTCCCCTGTAACCAGCTGATGACTGAGTGACAAATCCTAGATAGTCTGTAGAAATCTCAAAATGAACTTGTCTAAATTAGAATTATTTCCCCACTATACCTGTTCACTCTCAAACTTTCCTTCCTCTATTGAGGATACCACCATTTTCCTAGACACTTAGTTATCTTTGACACTTTTCTCTCTCTTATGCTTCCATTTATCAAGTCTTGTCCATTCTACTTCTCCAACATTTCACACAATTCTCTCCTGTGCATCCATAGGACTATAAAATTAAATCTAGCTCTCATCACTTTTGAGCTTCTTGGAATTTCTACTAAGAATTCTATTTTTAAAAAAATTAAAATTTTTACATTTTTCCATGTATTTGCAAGGACTATCTAATGCAGTGCTGTGTTTCTCCTATCATTTTCTTTCTGCCTGCTTTCTCATCTATTCAGTGATCTAAGCTTACATAAGCATCCCTGATTATTTTGTAATATCTTCTTAGCTAATTCACCTGTTGGATATTTTCTTTCAAGTGAAATAGTAAATGTAATTTTGCTATGTTTTTGAGGAATTTTCTATGCTAATGTGAAAAACATAGTTTTATAACAACAATATATGGGTAGCTACTTTGTACTTCCACATAAAAGTGTTCATTATCTCATTAAGAGTGAATGTTCTTTTCTTTGATGCAGGCAGATCACAAGCCTTCCATAATAATAAATAAAATCTATTAGTAAACCGTTTTCACAAGGTTCTCTAGCTGAAAAAAATAATCACTTATTGCCAATATTCTGGAGATGAACCTCTCTAATCTTAGAATGACTGGTTCTTAAATCTCAGATACTGAGCTCATATTAAAATTCTTTCCAGCCTATGATTCAAGAAATTAAGGCCATCATGCCATTATTAGGCACTGGAGGAGGAATTAAAATGGAGGAATGAATCAACAGAAAGCCTGTACTAAGCTCTTATTGCATGCTAAGCACTAGAGGTAGAAATGTAGAATTGAGACAATCCTTGTTGTCAAGCAGCATACCTACGTCCTGGTTTTGGAGAGGAGGGGAGTGGTGCAAAGGAATGGAGCGGTTGTCTGGAAAGTCAAGAAGGTGACTGTCACAGTAACACCATCAGTTAATGCCCTCTCTTCCTTCCTGTAGTGTTGATTTAATTACAATTCTCAGAGCAAGACGAGGTGTGTGCAGGAGTTAGATAAGTGCTTTTCAGTGAAGGTGAGGCTGCACCATCCCAGGGAGTTCAGGGGCAAGTGACAACTGTGTCCCTGGTGTGATCCTCTAGAGGAGCTAACAAGTTTAAATGCAACTATAATAATGAGAAATGTAGCTATTTTAATAATTTCTGATATTTTTTAGGAGCTATTACTACTCTTATGTCCTGTACAAAACAAGCTTCCTTTGAAACTTTTGCCCATAAGGAGGAAATGGAATGCAACATATTTTATCATGTTTAGTGAATGCTAGCTGATTCTTAGTGGGTTACTTTTTCATCCTGCAAGAAGTTAACAAATAGAGGAATACAAATAATTGTATTTAGAAAAATAAAGAAGTTAAAATACAATTGAGGGAATAACAAAGGCCCCAGGGATCATATTGAACCATGAGCTAAACTTCTAAGATTTTTCCAGCTCTAAATCTATGAGCCTATGAATCATCAAACATGACTCTAGCAAATATGGTCCTGATATTGGAACCATAAATAAAGTGATATACCATGTGCAGTGAGACCACTTTTCCCTTTATACTTAACAATAGAAATAACCTCTAGTAACTTCTGTATTCTGCTATAGTCTACCCTGTATAAACTTGAAAAAATGTTACAACCACAAAAAATTATTAGCAGAATAGAATTTTTAATAATTAAAAGAAAGATTTTTCTTTTTTTGGAAGAGAAGTTGTAGGAACTTATACTGTTGAATGTGAGGAATAGAAAGCTTAAGAGTAATGTTATAGTCTTCAAGGGAAAGGCCTCTTTAATCTCCCTTGCTTCAGAATATCCAATCAGTTGTCAAGATTTATTGATCTTTCCTCTACCATATCTCTAGCATGTATTCCCTTATTTCTACTAATATAGCCACTAGCCCAGTTCTAACTCCATCAGATTATTGCCTGCACTATAATAGCTTCCTGATTGTTTTCAGTCAGAAAGTACTACATCCATACCCTGTAACTAGCAAACTCTCAGCTTTTGTTATAATTCAGGTAATTTAGAATTGCTAGTAACTTAAGAAAAAAAATGCCTTGCTCTTCTGCTAACAAGTTTTTCATTTCTAACCATCCCTCCCAAGCTCCTTTCTAGTTCTGTCCTACCCTTTTATTGTGCTCCCTGGAGCTCTCAGTCTCTTTGTCTTTGACCCTTTTGTCTGGTGTTCATTCTTCCTTCAGGCACTGTTGGAGATTTGACTTTCCCCTACAGATGTCATATGCCTGGACATCCTCTCTAATACTGAATTAATCTTCTTTCATGGCGATAATATCCAGAACAAAGGAAGAGCTTCTCATTGCCATTTCCAGATCCTCCCTCTCTCACCCTCACTCAGTGACCACTGTTCCTTTTGGGTTTGCTTCACATAGTTATATTACCTTATCCAGATTCTGATGGCAATTATCTACCATTTCCCATATCATTCTTCCTCTTTTCTCAAGGAACCAGGTACCTTGCTCGTAGTCTGTTTTCTGAATTCATCAATGTCAATTCCCATGACCTACCTTTACATCCATTCAGTCAAATACAAGCATCTCATACCCTTGATCTTGCTATAATAGATAGGTGTTTCCTTTCACTAGTCAACAACTAAGTTGCCTTATGTGACTATAATCTACTATCTTACTGTATCTCCCTGTGTCTCACTCCTTCTAAAGGTATTTTTTAGAATATGTCATGCTCACAGTGAACTATATGTCCTCAATTCTCTAGTGATTTTTCAGGCAGGTGGTTTCTTTTTTTTCTTGATTCCCAATCTTGACGTTATTAATCAGTTAATCTATACCTAGTCATTTGCTCTCAAAACCCTAGACTTCTTGTCTTAGTGCCACTCATGCCTTGCCAAAAACAAAACTTGGATTACCCCCACCAACTGCTTTCAAAAACACTTGAATTAATTACCTTTTCTGTGAACATAGCTCATATTTATGTGAACCTCTCTTCTCACTTCAGTCTTACATCACTAATTGTGTATTGGTCATTTAAACTGGATTTATCAGAGACATCTTAACCTGAGCATATATAAAATGTATCTTATTATGTTTTTCACTAAACATGTTTTCCTATGTCAAACCTCTCTACTTTTATAAAAAATAGCACAAATCATCCAATCCAAACTGCAATCTCGATGTTCTTTTCTACTCCTTAGTCTTCCTTACCCTACGTATTCAGTTGCCAAATATTGTTATTTCTGTTTATACAGTATCTCTTGAATTGGACCCTTTCTTTGCATCATTGTCTTAGTTCAAACTTTCATTATACCTCACCTAGATTATTGTAATAGCTTCCCTGCTTTATGCCTCTCCTTTCCATAATCTGACCTCTACACAGCTGCCAAAATGATTTCCTTTAAGTGCTGATCTGATCATGTCACTTAGTAAGTTCTAGTTGTTTCTTATTGCCTCTAGGATAAAATATAAACTCCTCTTTTTAGCTTTTAAAACTCTTCACAGCTTGTCCTCCTTATATATTAGTTTCCATTCCACATTACACAGTCAAGGTAAATGAATCTTCTTATTCCTGAAACATTAAATTCAATTTCCCATTTGTGTGCCTTTGCCCAAGATATTACCTCTGCCTCTTAGATACCTTAATTTCCTTTACAACTCAGGTCAAGTACTGTCTCCTATATAATGTTTTTTCTGTTCTACCTTCTACTTTAACTTCCCCCATTTGCTGGACTTGGAGTCAGGAAGTCCTGGATTCAAATCCTGCCTCATATACTTTTGTGATCCTATGGTCACACTTAAGCTCTCTACCTCAGTTTCCTTATCTGTTAAATTAGAAGGTCCAACTTGATGGCCCTAAAGGTACATCACAACTCTAAATTTATGATCCTGTGATCCTACCTTGTACTTACCTTCGTATTTACTTTTTTCCCTAATAGAATAGAAGTACTTTGAAGGTAGGACCTATTTTATTTCTTCCTATATGTCAGTGACTAATATGGTGCTTGGAATATAATAGGCACTTAATAAATGTTTGTTGAATAAATGAAAAATGAAGTCTTTCATACCCCACAAATATGGCAAACCAGTATTGCTAAGACAGGGGTGTAATGGCATTAATTGCCTAAAAATCTTCCGTGGCTGCTAATTTCCTTTAAGATAAATGCAAATTCCCTAGTCTGACATTTTAAAAACTTTTTTTTTACTTAAAAATTTATTTTTTCTTCCTCCCATTTCTGCCTCCCCACCACATTAAGATGGAAAAAAAAAACCTTCTTGTAACATATGCATTGTAAGCAAAACAGACTACCTCACTGATCATGTCCAAAATTGTATTTCCATCTGCCTCCTGACTTCATCGCCTTTACATTAGGAGGCAAGTTCAGCACTAGTCCTTTGGGCACAGTTAGTTATTGAATTATCAGAGCTTTAAAGTACTGCATTTTGATGCATCGTTTCATTCTTTAGCATTAAATTATTTAATCTCTAGTTAGTTTTGTGTTTTTCTTCAGATACTCTTTATTTGAATAGAATTTTTGTTCTCTATGGTCAGCAAAATGTTTAATATTTCTGCTTTTCTATATTTCTTTGTGAGGCTTTATGCTCTAAAATATGGTCATTTTTTTTTGTAAAGGTGCCATGTATAGCCGGGACTTTGTGAAGCTAGAAGTTGTAATAACAACAGTAATAGCTATGTTTCTATAGCACTTCAAGATTTTAAAAATGCTTTACGTATAATATTTCATTTGATTCTTATAACAGCACTGTGAATATAATATTATTCTCCCCCATATCTAAATGAGGAAACTGAGGCTCAGATATGTGAAGTGATTTGTCCGTGGTATTTGATCTACTGGTTCTAAGTTTTGTCATTCTTACTACCACATTGTGCTGCCTCTTAATTTTAAATCACTGTTGACATGCCATTATAATTATTCTTGAAAGCTATGTTGGACCATTAAGTTGCGGAATAAATAGCCCCCTGAATATATGTCAATTTGCTCTTTTGTGATACCGACAAACTCCAGTATATTTCAACACTTAGTGTAAAATACATATTTATTACATACCTGTGCATAATTTATCAAAATAAGGAATCATTCATAATACATATAAATGTTGTGATAAATTGTTGTGCTACAACAACGTGTCAGCTTGATTCATTCCTAGAAGCCTCGATGCCCAATGGAAATGTTGTATAGTTAAGTACATTTCACCCTCTTGAGAAAAGTGGGGAATGATTGAAAATATTTCTAGAGGACTCTTACTGAAGTAATCATCTCTATTTTACTTATGGTTCAATCTAAAATTGAGCAGAAAAGAAAATCTAATGCAAGCATGCCCTTTTTTCCCTTTATTAAAGATATTTGGCAAATCTGAGTCAAAATGATATTTTCCAGTTTTTTCCTGGAAGCTCCAAAAAAGTATTTGTTATTTTATTGTGTCAGATAGTATTAAAACAGGCAAAAGTAATCTGGTTCCTTTTACTCTAAGACCAGCCATGGTCTATTGCTCCCCCATGGAAACAATATCTCAGATCAACTACACAAACATCGTACTACACAATATCGCTTGTATACATAATAGGTACATTACTTTTACTTTTATATATATTTAACATAAAAATGTCTTGCAACTTAATATGTTAAGCACATGATAAATACAAACCACTCTATTTCAAACATTTCAAATAGTATTGTATTTATATTAAAGGGGGATTCTTTAGGGGACTTCTTGATTAAGCTGATGAATTCTTCAAACAACCTGACAAAATTCTAGTATGTGAACCTTTGCCTGAAAGATATCTCCCATGTAGCTGTGCATATACCCCGGCGTCCTGCTGAGAGGACGCAGAGAACTTGTCTGATTGGTTCTAAGTGCCTAGGGCTTCCTCCAAGGTAACTGACAGCAGAAAACCAGGTGAAACAGACTGCTGTCAGAAAAGGTTATTTCTCCCTGGAGGTAAACAGAAAAGCATGCACCCGGACTTTTTTCCATACTCTCTCTGTCTTGGACTTGCAGATCTTGCATAATGTAAATCTTTCAAGAGGTAATTTCCCACCTATAGGTAAATTATATAGTTGCTGTATAGTCTTATTTAGTCAATCTGCTTCCTTTGCTTTTCATGATCAGAGAGTAGAGATTAAGGTTTGTAAAAGTGGGCTTTCTGTGCCCATAATATATGGTAGTGGTCAGAACTTTGATGGAGCTCCCGCAAAGTCACATGATAGTGGTCAGCACTTGCTTGCCTGTGGTTTGAAAGATGTTCTGAGGAAATGTGAGCAGTCTTTAGTTTCCAAGTTAAAGAATTTCTGATTTCAGACAATCACACACACACACACACAGACAGAGAGACAGAGAGAGAGACAGAGACAGAGACAGAGAGAATATTTCTGATGCAATGTGTTCCTTGGAGGAAGAAGCTATATCCACATAAATATCCAGCACCTTTCTTGAAAAGCAAAGGTGGTAAGTTCCTCAGACAGTGTAGATCTGACATGTAGGGGCATCCTTGTTTAGCAGCCCCCCCCCCCCAAAGTAATTGCCTTCTATGGACTGTTTGAGTATTTCATGTATATATTTATATTTATATATATTATATATTTACTCTTGGTCTCTTTTCAGTATTCAACATTTTCTTATGCATTTTCTATAGGAGTGAAATAAAGATTGCTCCTTATCTAATACCCATATCCATCTCCCAACTCTGTGAAGTTTCACTGGCTATTCCCCATGCATGGAATTTGCTCTGTTCTCATCTTTACCTCCTGGATTCCCCAGCTACTTTCAGGTCTTAACCAAAATTCCACTTACTATAATACACCTTTATTGATCCTCATTTTATATACACACACACACATACATACATATATATGTATGTATGTGTGTGTGTATATATATATATATATATATATATATATATATATATATATATATATTCATTCAACCATGTTCCTTCTGTTGACTATTTCCAGTTTATCCTGTATCTATCCAGTTGGCTCCTAGTTCATTTCCTGTTGTCTCCCCCATTAGACTGTGAGCTCCACAAAATCAGGGACTGTTCTGTTTGTTTGCTTTTTCTATTTTTTGTTGTTTGTGTCCTTAAACTTAGCACAGTGCCTTGCATGTGGAAGGCACTTAATAAATGTTTGATGACTTGACTAGCTCATTGAGTGCCTATGTGGAAATTAGGGATACTCTTACTCTCATTTGGAGAAACCTAGATACGAACTGTACCTAAAATTTATTTTAGAAGTTCCCTTGAGCAAAGCTCTTTAGCTGGGGCATTGAGCCAAAGAAAGAAACAGGCCATCTTTGCTTCAAGAGTTCAGGCTTATGCCTGGGCTATTTGATCCCAGAGTCTTTGGTGGCATGGAGAACACTAGTTTATGGTTTACATGACCTTTTATTGTCAAAATCCTTGAGAATGTTTTTCAAAAGAATTAATTTATCTGCAGGACTCCTTGATCTCATGTTGATGAACTTGTTTGAAAACTACTTTATGACTATTTTCAATATTATTATTTTTGTTGTAATTCTGTATGTTTACTTTTATTCATTTGAAAAAATTGTGAGAAGGGGTCCATAGAACTTAGAATTTAAAAGCTGTCAATGAAACAAAGAAAAGGTTAAAAACTCTTGAACTAAAGCTTTCTTTTTATCTCTTCAGATTACAAGCACATTGTTGTGTTTGCAATTTTGCCAAGTTTCAGATTAGTTACTAATTAGTCTATACATTTTAATTACTTAGTTAATGGGGTCCAATGGACCAAAATGAACATCAACAAGGGAGAATAAAGACAGGACATACTACTCTTCCCATGTAGTAAAATGTGCCCTAGTTTGCATGCAAGGTGACAGTGATTAACAAATGTCATTTTCAAATGCATTAGAAAATTTATTTAGTTTCTTGGGAAATGGAGACAACATACAAGAATTACAGTAGCCATGAAATAATCACTAAAAGTCTCTTTCCCTTTCCAACAAGTCCTTACCCCCAGGGTATGCCTTATGACACGACCCTTAGGGCTTCAACTTCCGTGAGGAGGGAGATCAATTTGGGATTTCTAGAGAAGCAATTTTGGACCTGCACTGAGTAACTAAATAGAAGGCTAAATCCAAGTGTTTTAGTGCTGTTTGCCTTTACTCAATCCTTTGGTGCTCATCTTATTCTTGATCTCCTTGCTATGGTCCTCAGACGAATCTTGGCATTCCTTCAGAGGCATAGTGTATACGTATTCCCTTTACTCAGATATACCCTCACTGTGATTACCATAGCCATTTTTTCAGTCTCAGAGGCATTGCTACTTATTCTCTTACTGTTTCTGGCACTAGGAACTTAGGGATCAAGTTGCTTTACTGTGACTGTGGCTGAGAAGCTCCATCATTGCCTCTCAAGCCAAGTGGTCAAGAAAACCTCTAACTGCAACATTCCTCTTGTGCAGGATTCTTAGGCATAGAGATGAGGGCATATCATGTGGATATATGGACTTTTTACCTGGATGTTCATATCTGCACTTATGTTGCTTACTTCTTTCCAATTACCCTCAGGATCTCCTAGAAAAAAAGAGGGGGAATGAAGTCCCACAGCAAATCTGTTGGTTCTCTTTTATAAGCCCCAAACTAAGAATTTCTCTGCCATACAAACACTGACTTATTCAGTCATTCTCAGTTTCTGAGACTCAATCAGTTATTGTCATTGAGGTATGAATGGGTCAAAAATGATAACCTCCAGAAATCATCCTCAATACTATCAAGATGGTGTCATTAGACATATAAGCAAGCACCCCCCCATCTTCATCAAGTCCCTCATGAAACTTCCCTAATCAACTATTTAATATCAGTAAAAGTGAATATAAATTGTAGTTGAAGACTCAGAGTCTTGAGCATTTTCTTGGAGAAAGCATATGAAAAATTAAAATCCAAGAAAAAGGAAGGCTTTATTTTATTAATGAGTCACATTCAAGTTAAGGAGTTAAATTCCAAATTATAAAAATTTCTGAGAATAGGAAAAAATAGTCTGTCTGGCATTTGATAGCATGAAAGGTCAATTGTGTAGTGTTTTTTCACAAAAGTCGTAGGCTGATTTTCAGTACAATTTACTTCAATGATCAATATTTAGGAATTGCTAAAAGCAATATCCAACATATGTTCTTTTAATTTAGTTTTAAATGCCAGAGGTAACTCTTCTTTTCAAATATCAGTTGAATATTGTACAGTTAAACATACAGGACATGTGCCATCATTGTGACTTATAAAGACTTATCAAAGTTAATCTTTAAAAGGAGGGTCATTTTTGCTAGCACTCAGGATTTATTAATTTATGTTCCTTTCCTCTCCTCCCCCTGATAATGTAGCAGGAAGTGTAAGACTTTTGTGTCATTGGTATTAGTCTGAAGATTTTAAAAATGAAAGCTTAACTGCTGGCCATTAAACTTAATCCAAACATTACTTGTTTCCAGTCATGCACTAGAATTTTCTGCAAATGTTGAATTATCATAAAGAGTTTGTTTTTGGAATGTTTTCTTGGAAAACCTACTGAAAGAGCTTTCTCTTTTCTCAGAGCATGCACTCTCATTTCTTGAATTTATGGAATATATAGATCATGCTTTGTATTCACTGGATGATGAACTACCTCGGCACGTAACCTAAAATTATTTGAGGTGACATTCAGAAGTTCCATATTTCTGACTGACTGGTGATATTTCAAAATCAAAATACTCTCATTATATAATATAGCTTTGAAAAGGCTGATTTCACATTTCATAACCTTCATGCTGACAAAAGAAGAAAAGCAGATTTAAATGAAAACAAATCTATAAAATTATGTTTTCAATGATGAAGTGTCATTGTTATCATTACGTTTTACTTTGGTTGTTTGTAGGAATAAAAAAATTGGCATAGATGTCTTTATTCCATATCAAATTAGAGGAAAACATTGTTTCAGAGGAGTATATAATGTCTTTAGTAATATATAAAATATTTTTATTTAAATATATTTATATTTATTTAAAAATCCTATTATTTATCTGATTTAAACAATGACTTGGGACATATTTCCATGCTGGTAGGCAGAACAAATGAAATATTGTCAGCTGGAAAAGGTAGTAAATCTAATTGGAGTGAATTTGTGTGTGACTTAAGAAGCTTGAGTAGAACAAACCATCAGACAAAGGTGAAAGGATTGTTTCTTAATATAAGTTGTTTCAAGGCAGTGTGTGAGATACTCGTAAAGACATTAAACACTGGCCACCATCAAAAGTTTTCCTCTGCAAAATGAAATTTTCAGTTGACTGAATAGAATGTTTCTATGCTTCATCAGGTCTTTTTATTCCTCAATAACATGGCAGGAAATATAGGACCTTTTAGTGACTTTGTGCAGTTTGTGATCCTGATAGTTGTTTCCCTTAATGCACCTCATCCATCAGTCCTCCAAAACTGTAATTTTGCTAATTGCAGTCTGTTCTTGACTGTGATATATGGGTATATGTGTATGTACACAACTTGCTCAGTCCCAAGGCATTGCTAACATATTGGTTCTCGTTCTTGTCACAATGAGAATTTGAACAAATGTCATTAGAGACAAAAAACATTATATACTATTTTTCAAAAATCAAGTGTTTTCTTTTGTTATTATATATGTCAATAATAAAGTGATGTTAATTCTAGGAAGATAATTTCACATTAGAATGAAGCAGGTATTTGTAAATAGGACCGTTGTAGTAGACATCATGCTTCTCTAAATCTTATTATCCTCTCAAGCCAGTATTCTAAACCTCTTTTCTCTTTCATTGCTACACTTGTAGGAAGAATCTTTTATATTCACTGTCTCTAATTCCTCACAACTCATTCAATCCTCAACATCCTGAAATATAGCTTCCATTCCTATCTCTCTATTGAAACCACTCCTTCCATTGTCACCAGTGACCTCTAAATGGCCAATTCCAATGGACTTCTTTCTTCAATTTGCATCCTCCTTGACCCCTTTGTTATATATGATAGTTTGTCACTCCCTGCTTCTTGATATTTTTTCATTCTGTAACACAGTTTTCTTTTGGTTCTTTTGTCTGGCTAACTGTTCCTCCTTGACCTTCTCTATAGCATAATTCATTTTCATCATGTTACCTTCTAAGTATGTATATTTCCTAAAGCTATACCTTTGATCTTCTCTCCTTTCTCCATACTTTCTCTCTTGGTGAATTCATAAACTCCCACAGCTTCAATTATTACTTCTTTTTAGAGAGCTCAGAAATCTGTATATACAGCCTATATTTCTCCCTTAGCTATAGCCCTATTATAGAAAATATGGTGTCAGAGGACTTGTGTTAAAATCTGACCTCTGACTACCTGTAAGACTTAGGGCAAGTCATTTACTCTCCTTCAGTTTTCTCATCTGTGAAATGAAAGACTTGATCTGTATGACTTCTGAGATTACTTCTAACTCTAGAATTATAATCTTATGATATCTAATTGATTGGTAGATTTGTCTTCTTGGAGAGCTTGCTGGAACTTCTGATTAAACATGCCCTAAACTGAAATAATTTCCCTCTCTAAACATACAGTTTCTTTCTTTTGCTGGTACCTCTGTCCTGTGGTCATCTAACTTTACAACTTAAAAATATTTCCTTTTCTTTTATCTTCCACATCCAAGTGCCAAGTCCCACTGAATTTACTCTCACAGTGTCTCCAGCAACTGTCATCTCTTTTCCATTCATACTTCTACCACGCTGATATATAATTTCATCATGTGTCATGTCACCTAGACAATTTTGGTAGTTTCCTAACTTATCGTTCTCATACTCTTAAAACTATCTTTTACCTAGATATCTTTAGAAGGCACAAAATATTCTTTTTCCATGTCTTTCCTTTATTCAAAAACCTTTATTGATTCTCTATTGTCCACTAGATAAAAGTATAAACTCCTTAGTTTGACATTTCAGACTCTCCGTAATCTGGCTCCAGTCTGCCTTTTGAATCCAATTCACACACTTGTAGCTCAATCCAAATGTTCCACCAATCATTCCTTAATCACATACTGTATTCTGTCATCTCCATGCCTAGAATGTTCTCATTGATTATCTTCATAATTACACTCCTTTTCTCCCTTCAAGAACCAGGTCATATGTTCATTATTCTAGGAAATGTTCCTTCTTTTTTTTCTCATAAAAGTGTTGAAGAAATGGCTATGAAAATCAACACTCGGTCAGAATAAAGTAGTTTACAAAATCTTATGGTGAATCATGTATGATTATGAGTAGCATTGTCTCTTAAAGAAGGACAGGGTAGAACCAGTTTAAAGAAAGCTTAAGTTTGTCTTAGGTATGCTCCCAAGTATTTTATGCTGGCTACAATTATTTAAATGTAGTATTTCTTACTATCTCTTCTTGAAGGGTTTTGTTCAGTGATATATAGAAATGCTGATGATTTATGTAGGTTTATTTTATATCCTGTTTGCTAAAATTATTATTTCATAATAATAATTAATAAATAATCAAATAATTATTTCAGCTGACTTTATTACCCTGTTGCCTATTCTGATTCCTCCAATTTCTTTTTTTCTCTTAGTGCTATTGTTAGTATTTCTAATGCAATATTTAATACTGTTGGTGATAATGGGCATCTTTGTTTTACTCCTGATCTTATTAAGAAGGCTTTTAACTTATCCCCATTACAAATAATACTTCCTGATGGTTTTAGGTAGATAATTCTTGTCATTTTAATGAAAAATCCGTGGAAAGACGTGCATGAAATAATGAAAAGTCAAATAGTAGAGCCAAGAGAGTGTTATAAATGGTAACAGCAATGTTGTTCAAAGAATAACTGTGAACAACCAAGTTATTCTGAGTATTATAAATATGCAAATCAGCTACAAAGAACATGTGAAGGAAGATGCTATCCACCTCCAGAGAAAGGAGCGATAAATAGAAGTATACATAGTATGGTTTTTATATATATGTATATATATATGTTTATATAGTATGGTTTATATATATATATATATATATATATATATATATATATATATAAATAAATCTGTGTCAAAAGGCCTTCTGTAGTGAGAGGTGAGGAGAGAGTGATGGGAATAGTTTGTGGCTTAAAATGTAACAAAAATTGAATTAAATTTTAAAAATGAAAAACAAAACTTGATAAAATAATCAGCTTAGAAAATCAACCCAAATATACTTAAAGGATAAAAATAAGAGAATGTGCATGATGAAATCTTCCAGATAATCCTATATATGAATGACAAAGTACTTATGGCATCAAGTTCCATAACATTATAGAGTCTTCTGGAATAGATGTGTTATCATTAAAATGAGTTTTAGCCTGTTCATTCATATAGACATGTCTAAGTGGATGAGGAAGATCTGTTTCCTCAGTGCGTACATGAATTTGGTTGCATGACTAACAGCTTGTAAAACCTGAGACAGACAGTGCAGATGGACAGTGATTTGGGCCCTAAGTTAAATAGAAGAGTGAATTTTATAGTTCTTGGGAAATTGTAATTCTCTTTTGCTGATTCCAAGCTTCCCATGAAAGCAAAGACCCGTGTTTTCATCATGTAATCTTCAGAAAATAACAGAAATCACAGTCATCAAGAAATTATGACAGGAAGAGAAAATAGGTTGATTTTGTGGCAAAAGCCATACAGGATAGCTGGATAGCTAGAGTGATCTAGTAGCACTCTCAAAATGCTGCATTAAAATGAGGAAGGCCTCCAGCAATATGGGTGGACCCCTCTAGTGAAACAAGTCCTCCAGGAGGATCAGGTGCACATGGATGTGGATCTCCATCATCAGCAGGAATTCTCAAATGCAAGAGTCATTTAAATTGGTTGCACCCGACACAGTGACAGCTCCGCCATCCTTATTATTTATTCTTCACAAATATTTGTAAGCCTAGAGGTAGTGACAGGGATAGAGTATTGATCTTGGAGCCAAGAAAATCTGAGTTTGAATCCCGGCTTAGGCACTTAACTGATATGTTAAGGGCGCCAGTCAGTTTTATCATATTTAAATGAGAATAATAGGACTTACCTTACACTGTTGTTATGAGGATCAAATGAGAAAATATATGCAGACTTTTGGAACTTGAATGTGATATTCAAATGTTAGGCTTATGCAACTAATAGACACACACACACACGAGTTTATGTGAGTGGTGTATATTATGGGTGATCATTTACAGAGACACAGAACCACTGAAGCCAATGCCCCAATTGTATCAAAGATGTATTTATTACCTTAGTGACTGCATTAGGATCACAGAATGTCAGACCTAGGAGAGACCACAAATGCTATCTAATTATACCTCTAACTTAACAGAAATGCAATCTATTACATTCACGACAAATGCCCAACTAGCTTCTATTTGACAAATTCCAATAAGTAGAAATCCACTACCTGCCAAGGAAGTTTATTCCTCTTTTAAACATGTATAATTGTTAAGAAATCTTCCTTTACATGAAGCTTAAATATGACTGAAATTTTCACTCATTGTTCCTTGTTCTAAATTCTGAGGCTCAGTAGAATAAATTTTCTATGTGATATTTTTAAATACTTGAGGATAGTTGTCATAGCCTCTCTAAGTCTTAGTTAAACATCTGTAGCTCTTTCATGTGATTCTTATATGGCATATTCTCCAGTTCATTTACTATCTTGTTAGCATCTCCTGGATACATTGCAGTTTGTCATTACCTTTCCTAAGATACAGTACTCAGTACTGAAGAAAATAATACACATATGATATGACCAGGAGAAAGTATAATTAGATCAACAACCTACCTCCTTTCTTTGCATTTAGATGTCTGTGCCTACCCCCGTATTGCTTCCCATTCTTAACGGTGAATTGAATAGAGTCCTAGTGGCATGCTTCTTAGAGCTGTGTGGGACACTAAGCTGAGCTGTGTAACAGAGTTAGCATCTAAATACTGGGCAGGCTAGAACTACAGACTGAATCTCATCAAATAGAGCTTAAAAGGGATGCAATTAGAATCTTCTATTTCAATTAAAAAAACTGTGCACATGAATGACAGACATTTCTGGATAAAGGAAAATGTATGTATATATATACACACACATAGATGTCATCGGCTCTGTCATTATTTCAGTAATGTCTTTAGTCATATCCGACCCCATTTGGGTTATAGCTTTGTTGTTGTCATTTTGTTTTTGTTTTTTGGTTTCTTCTTTTTGCAGAAATGCTGGAGTCACTTGCAGTTTCCTTCTGCAACTCATTTTACAGGTGAAGAACCAAGGCAATCAAGTTGAAATGATTTGCCCAGGGCTCACCTCTATTGAACGTGACATATAATAATGAGTCTTCTGGTGCTCTCTCTGCTGTACCACCCAGCTACTCCATGTGCACACAGACATATGCACAAACGTGTGCTTAAAATATCTGAACAGTGTGACGTGACAAGTGGAGAAATGATTGTGACCTTGGTCTTAGGCTGCGCTGAAAGAGAAGTCTCATTCAGAACCCAGAGGTGCTTGTTCTGTTCTAGCCTGTCTTTTTCATAATACATTTAAAACACATTTAATGTGTTCATTTCCAGGCATCACATTTTGGGAAAGACTTGACAAGTTTGAGAACTGCCTGTATTAGTAATGAGCAATTCTCTTTCCAAACTGCTCACAAATCACCGTTTTAATCACAGATCCCAGGATGTTGCCAGGAATCAAAGCCACAATGACTAGTAAATATGTTGCAGACTCTTCTGTCTTTTGAAAATGAGGTCAACATTGAACCTTCTTCATTCATGTGGTAGCTTCCATTCTCTGTGATCTTACAAAGATCACTGAGACCTAGAAAAAATCATTTCCGTCAGTTCTTACAGTGCCTTGTGTTAGAATTTTTCTGGGCCTTGTGACAAGGGCAGCTAGGTGTTCCTTTACTTTTTCCTCATTATTTTGCTTTTTATTTTTACCATTTTGTTATTCCAGCCTGAACATCATGCTCTTTGGTAGAAAAACAGGGACTAACAAAAAAGATCTGATGAACTCTCAGCTTTCTCTGTTGTCTTCACCTTGAAGTACACTTCTATCCCATTTTTTGTTCTTTGTCCACTCACATCCCCCAACAACAAAAAACAGCGTGTTATTGTCCATATCATTCAATCTATTTCTCAACTTACTTTAGACTTTTGCATGTCCTGTTGATTTTATAGGATTTTGCCACCTTTTCACACATCTTCTACTATATTTTATTGACTTCATCTTCTAGTAATGTGCCCTCCACGTAATATAAGTTCCATTCTCAATGTATTCTCATTATTTTCCTTAGAAAGATGACTTTTTCTTGCTTATATTTTTTCTCTGTATCTTCATAATTTTACCTAGAGACTTTAGTTTCTGTAAATTTATATTGTATGGCAAAGTTGGTTCACTTTTTTTTGTCTCTCTTTTGGCCAGCAACCGTGAGGGTCTTCCCCTCCCAGTTGGATATTTTTTTGTGATTTAAGTAGCTGTAACTTGTCTCACTTCTTAAAGAACCTATTCACTCAATGGGCATTGCCTTGCTCAAAGTGAAAATTTGAAAAGACCTTAGCTTAAAAGGGCCAATGTGTCCCACTGCATCCTGGGTCATCTCCTGTCTTCCTGACTGCTATTTCATCACTGGACCCAATGTCTCTGGAGGAGAAAGTGGGGCTGGTGACTTTGCATAGCCCTTCCTTACTCAAAGTCAATTACAAGTCATGTCATTATCTCTCTGATGTTATGCTTCTCTTCGAGAATGAAGGGTAAACTACAAACACACCAATTGTATAGTGAAGTATTCAACTTTTTTCAAAAATCCTTTTTTTTTTCCTACTTCACCAACCAGTTCTTTCATTTTGGTTAGACATCAGCTTCAGAATCAGAGATCAACTTTATATATCTTTTATCTTTTGAAGAATAAAATTACCAGTGGGAATAAATTAGAGCTACTCTCTACAACAATATGATTGGGAATTGCTTGTTTGAGGAATCAATTCCTAATCAAGGCAAAATACCATTTCTGTTCCTTTATTTGGTGGCGAATGCCTTGCCAAATTGTAGTAACCCATGTATTCAGAAAAGAGAGAAAAAGAAAATTCACACAATTCACACATAAGAGTTCACATGTCCAATGGCAGTTTATGAAAGAGTATTCTTTCAGGCTGTTTGGAGAGGAGACTTGGAAGCTGGGAGACTCCACATATTCAGATCGGTTCAATGATTAAACAGCTCTCAAGATTTGGGCAGTGTGCAAGTTTCAAAGATGACACCATGTCTTTCTTCTGTCTATGTTCTCTCTGTACTTGTCCTGCCCCTCCTCTCACCTCTCATTTCCACCTCTTTTTGTGTATAGAAAAAAAAACCCTCTTTGATATGTATTAGATCTTCTTTCTCCTTTGGAGGGGTTACATTTGGATCATTGAGTGTAGAATATGGTTGAGAAGGATCAGAGTATGGCTTTGAAGGGTTTACTCAAGGAGGGTTAAGAGATGAATTGACTTATGATGTGAAGCTTTCTGGGATAAGAAGAACACTTAACTCTCTGAGGCTATTAGAGGTGAGAGCACAAAGCAGTGGAAAATTAAAATATTGTTTATATGCCATTTGACATGGCAGATGATAAAAGGCTGGTTTTGGATTTATATTAGGTAGGTTTATATATTTTTCTTCTTGGGGTAATAAATGTTAGTGCTAATTTGTATTCCATACACAAGGTAGTATGAATTTTTAATACAAAAAGATCCTGACAAAGCCTTACTTGTTAAGATAGCTACTTACAGATGTGTATATTTTTGTTGTATATTTTATAGTAAGCAATTTTGATTGCTTTACACTTTTTCAAAGTGAGAAGCATAGCAATTGCTCTTGCAAAATCTGTAATGAACAGAAGTATAGACAAATAATAATGAAAGAGTATATGTAACTACAGAGACAAGACATTTAACTCCATTCAAATAGTTAAAGTTTTGTTTGCCCTGCCACAGCATGTCAAGGAATTCTTAGCTGTACCATTTTTGAACATGGGGTAGTATGGCCTGGGAGGCCTCTAGCCTCTGTCCTGGATTTCTGTTGTGTTGTCCCATGATGAGCATCCCCATCTCATTCCACCCTCAGTTTTGTGGCATTAGTGCGATGTACCAAAATTCCTATTTATTGCTCTGTTCGTGATTAACCATAACTAAAACTGTTACTTGTATATTTTTGTTTATAATTTTTACTATATGAGCATATATTTGTTTACATATTTCTCTTAAAGCATAGGCATTTTTTCTGTGTTTATTCTATCAGACTTATGATTCCTAAATGTAGAATTTATATATCTTTTATTTATTTCATATCTTCCTACAATTTGTAATAACAAAAGTAACTGATATTTATATAGCTTTAGTATTTGAAAAACACTTTACCTATATCACCTCATTTGATCCTTAAAACTCTGTGAGGTACATACTACAGGTATTATTCTTCCCATTATATCAGGAAAAAAACTGAGGTTCAGAGAGATAATTCAATGTCACAGGTGAAATTCAAAACTGAGATTCTCCTGGCTCCAAAGCAAGTTCTATCACAAACTGTTACCCTACTTTTCTACTATTCTTGAGCTACTGAAAACATAAGTAATGTTAACGTATAGATAATTTGATCTGTGATAAGGTTTGTAATACAGTGCATAAGTGTGAGTATAATGTGATAATATTCTGCTGTGAAAGGTAGAAGCTATAACAACCTGCCCATTTCTGTGAATAGCTTGCACCATTAATGCATCAGCCTTAGTTAAGTCACATGTTCTTTTGAGACTTCAGTTGTCCTCACTTCAAAGATAAGTGTAAGCCCTTATACATTTATTTGTTTCTGTTACACCAAACTACATGGAAAAGAAGATGTTGCATAAATAATGAGTTAATGTTTTTATGTCCCTTTCTGGAAAATCAGAAATCACTCTTAAGTTTCTTTTTTCATCACTTATAGTCAGTGGGAAAAAAATGACCTTTAAGTATTTTGGTGTAAAGTTTAGGAAACTAGGGGAAAAGTGTCAAGGTGTTTTGTTAGGCTCTTTCTAATCTAGCAGGAGTATCTCTAATATAATTTGAAAATCTTCAGCAATAGCTGAAGTCTGGTCGACTACAATGCAGAGGTTGGCTTACCGGTTATTGTCTATCATTTTTTTGAAACCATTATAATGTTTAACCAACATGTTTCATATTAGAAAAGTAGCTTGTTATAATAGAAAGTTTCTGTTTCAATACCAAATTTAATTTAGATAAAATTTATATTTCCTGAATTTTCTTAAATGTTCTTCGAAGTCACAAGTACAGTATAATTTTGTTCTAATTTATTCTTTTGTTTGCCTTTTATATTTAATCTTGTGTTCAAGATAGCAAAAAATAGTAATTTTATATAGAAGGATGAGATTAACGTGATTTCTTGACCTTCTTTTGTTTAGTTTTCAAACATAGTTAAAATTACTCATGTTGATTTTATTTGAATGTGCTAATGAACTTTGCGTATAAGAAATTGGAAAAATGTTTTCAATATATAGTTTATATTGAAAATGAGGAAAAATGACTTACTGCATTTGCCTTTCAGATATTACTGAAATTTTGTCTAAAATAGCTTATATGGCTTGATGTGCCACCTTTATAGATTGTTCTTTTCCAATTTGTATTTTTATAGGGAAAACTTAGATCTCTTTA
The DNA here is from genome assembly GCA_023548195.1 of Bettongia penicillata ogilbyi. NCBI lineage: Eukaryota > Metazoa > Chordata > Mammalia > Diprotodontia > Potoroidae > Bettongia > Bettongia penicillata. The sequence goes on along the minus strand of JAJHZJ010000480.1, from coordinate 83,448 downwards.
TACAAATAAAATATGTCCTTTAAACGTATTGAAAGAATGCATGTGAAAAAAGTAACCTTAGTTGTCCTTTTGTTTATTTTACATCATATGGTTTGTATTGTATTTCTTTGATATTTACATGAAGCTACATGTGTATTTCATTAAAGGATTATAACTGGAAAAAATTAATTGGTATTTGTATACAAATTTAAAGGCACAGAAATAGAGATTACATTGCTAGGACACAATGACTATCCAATGAAGAATTTTTAAAATTCTCCAGAAATTATGGATGCTGGTAGTGCTGACACTAATCTGTTATGATCAGGCAGTTGGATCTCATTTTATTAATTATCCTTTTCCCGAAAAATAGTCAGCATGGCTAAGGATAATTAAAAGAAATTTAATCAGATATTATTTCAGGGTTTTTGCTTTACCTTTTTCTCTCTTTGTGAAACAGTAACAAAATCCTTTTGAAAGATGAGGAATAAAACAAATGACCAACAAGCTTTACTTTTATCTTGTCACCACAGAGCATCAACATCTTGGGAAAAAAAGAAGTGTCGTAATAGAACTTTCTGCTAGTTAGAGTGATCTGCTGGAAAGAAAAAATGACACTGAAGTAGGAGGCAGGAAGCCTGATTTTTAGTTCTGTATAAACTGACTGGCATTGGAATCTTGAACAAATCATTTGTTTCTTTGTGAGCAACTGAACCACACCCTTATTTTTACCTCATGATCCTGTTAGTCAGAGAAGGGCCATTGGATAGTAATGATATTAATAATAATTTATATAATACTTTAAATTCTCAAAGAATTTATATATGTATAGGAATGTGTACATGTGTATATACAAATATACACACGCACACATATATGTTGTGTGTACATATACATATGTATATATGTACATATATGATTCTTACAACTACCTTTCCCACCAGATTGGGCTTGCTGATGCAGTCAGTCAATAGGCATTTATTAAATGCCTACTATATGCCACGAACTGCACTAAACACTAGGAAAGCAAAGTGAGGCTTTCAAGGAACTTGAAGTTTGATGGAGGAAGATGACACGCAAACAGCTATGTACAAATATATACAGGATAAAGTGGAGAAAACAGAGGGAAAGAACTAGCATCAAAGAAGATGGGAAAAGCTTATTTTAATTTTAGCTGGGTCTTGAAGGAATCCAGGGAAGCCAGAAAGCAGAGATGAGAGGGGAGAGAATTTCAAACATAGGGGCCAGCCAGGAGAAAGGCTGGTATGGGAGTTTTTTATGAAAGGTACAGCTAGGCAGTCAATGTGCCTGGATCCCAGAGTATGAAGGTGTGAATGAAGTGTAAGAAAACTGGATAAGTGGAGGAGGGCAGGTTGATCTGACTTTAAACTCCAAACAGAGGGTTTTCTATTTGATCCTCCAGGTGATAGGGAGTCACTTGAATTCATTGAATAAGGAAGTGATCTGTGCTTTAAAAGGCTCAGTTTGACTATTGATTGAAAGATGGACTGTGTATCAGCCGGTGAACAGCCCTGTAACCGAGACATAACCTAGGTGTCTTTCTCAAGTCCTTGCTCTCTCTCTCACCCCTTCCACGTGCAGTTGGTTGCCAAGGGTTGCTGTTTTTACCTTCTTGACATCTCTCCCTTACAACCTTTTCTCTCCTTTGATACTGCCACCACCTTAGATAAGCCCTCATCAGGTTGTGCCTGGACTATTGCAGTAGCCTCTCTGTCAAGTCTCTCTCCACTCCAGTCCTCCCTCTACTCAGCTTTCAAATGAATTTTTCTAAAGTACAAATTTGATCATGCTCTGTCAATATTCATTAAACTCCACTGTCTAATCACCTCCAGGATCAAATGTAAAATCCTCTGTCATTCACAGTCCTTCGTAATCTGACCTTCTCTGACCTTTCCAGGTTTATACTTCTTTCTTCCTTATCTGCTCTTTCATTCAGTGATTCTGGCTTCCAAGAGTAAGACATTTCATCCTCAGATTTTTGGCTCTCCACTGACTGCTCCTCAGCACTCTTTTCATTTCCACCTCCTGGTCTTTCTGGCTTGCTTCAAATCCCAGCTAAAATTCTGTCTTCTATGAGAAGCCTTTCCTGATCCTCTTAATGCTAATAATGACTTCCTTCTGTTGATTATCTCCTATTAATCTTGTATATATCTTATTTGTACATAATTGTTCTCTCCCGTTTAGCCTGGAAGCTCCTTAAGAGCAGGGACTTTCCTTTGCCTTTCTTTGTGTCCCTAGCACTTAGTGTAGTGCTTGCACAAAGTAGACACTTAAAAAATGCTTATTGCCTTGTGACTGATCTGACCTTTGTTTGCATGAAGACCTCCTGACCTTGCTCTTGGCTTGTATCTAACATCGGATACCTGAATCTTGCCGTGTCTTAGTTAACTCACCATTTCTTCATTCTGATTCTTGGCAGAATACTGGTTCCTAATTTGTGTTTAGCCAGATAATCTGCATTGTAATCCTTTGACATGTCTCATTCTTCTTTCGCCCTCCACTGACTTAGAAGCTCCCATTCCGCTTATCATTCAGTGCTCTAGAACGACTCTCCATAGTATCGGTACACATTTAATAAGGTAGCGTGGAAACATTGAGCCTTAACAGTTTATTCATTTGTAATCGAAATAAAAATATTGATGATACTTGCCATTCCTTCCTCATGGGGATTTTTTTTGTAAACAAAATGAGGTAGATGGATAGAGGAAAAATACTTTGATAACTCAATTCACCAATTTATTGAGTATGTACTATGTAAAAAGCACTGTTTTAGGTTCTGGATATATAAAGGTGAAAATAAAATAGTTCCTGCCTCCAAGAAATTTATAGTTCATTGATGTAATAGGAATATCCTACTGAAATTCTAAGTTGTTGCAGTTCTTCCTATTTCATCCCACAAAGTCCAATTTTTTTCATTTGTTTCCTATTTTTTATAACTTGTCATTTCCTGCCTCAATCTCCTCCCCCTTGAATTTGTATAGTCACAGCTGATAAAATTTTAGTGTGGCAACAGTGGGGTAAACTGTAAAATTGTGATCATTACTTTATAAAATTCAAATTCCTCTCTAATTGAGTCATAAGGAACCAATGAGATTGAATAATTAAAGGAATTACCCATGCCCCTGAGAGCATTTAATAGTGAGTTACTAGGATAGTTGAAGAAATAGAACTTCACAGCATTTTGTGGACAATGAAAAGAGTAGATATGTCTCAGGAAGTGATTTCTGGAGTAGAAGCATCCTTGCTACAAGTTATTTTATTATAAGACTTTATCTGTATTCCACTGAAAATTAACTAAAATTCAGGGTGTCCCAAAGGTCTTAGTGTAGTTTTAAACGTTAATAACTTCAGAAGTATAAATGGTATAAATATCATTTGAATGTGTGAGTGTTTAAATTCCTTTCATACTCATTGAGTTTTATTAATTTTGAGTAATGTGTTTTTAATTTTAATTTAGTTTCCTGTATTATAATTTATCAGATTGATAGATCAGGCTTAGAAGAGGTCCTTTGACTTTGCCACCTCATCCTGTGATCTGTCATGGTTAGATTTTTTCCTATGGGGGTTCAAGTCAAAATTGTTTTATATGAATCAAAACCTCACTCTTACACTGACTTCCAGGCTAGGATTACAAATGAAATCCTCTTCTTTTCTGAGTGATAGCTGATGAAAGATCTTACAGAATTCAAAAATTGACCAGAGTGATGTGGAGCGTGAGGTGATTATGTTAAAATTTCAAAAGGAACAGTAATGTTTTAAAATATAAGCAACTAATCTTTCAAATATTATTTTTGGTAAATTTGTAGTATTTATACTTCTGACATTATTAAAGCTTAAAATTGCACTGTGACTTGTAAATGCCTTATGTTCACATTTTGATTATCAATAAAATCAAATCTGTAGAAGAACCCCTTTAAAAACATACATGCAAATTATACTTGTTATCTCTGAAGAAAAGTTGCATTTAATTCACTAGAAATGACTAAAAACCAATTATGTGAACAAAAATGAATAGTGCATCTTGATTTTGTTAGTTTCTGTTAATTTCTTTGTGATGTTTCTATTCTGTGTACTTGTTTTCATTTAATTCAAAGGTGGGGTTGAATGGTTCATAAATATGAACATTCATTACAATTCCCTTATTGTTTAAATGTAATCATTTTCATCTAGTTTACAAAGCTGTCAATATAACTCATACAAGTTATTGATAATAAGAGCATGATTACCCTTTACCTGAAATTTCAGTTTCTATATTGAAGCATCAATTTTTGTTAACAATATTTCCCCAGATTTGCCATTAAAGGTTATAGGGAATATATTATAAGTTACTATAAGAAATATTTCTCTACATATAATAGTTTTTATCTCCTCAGCTCCTTTTCTCCAAGAACTAGGGCCATTTTGTTTAAACTTAGAACAATTGAGCAACATTGCCAACATAAATTAGTATCTTATTACTTCATTCTAGGAAGCCAACCACTTTGTGGTTCTAGAAGTGATTTCTGTACTGCAATCAAAGATGTAGTGAGACATCAGTGTAACTTGGAATTTGTGACAGATGAAACTTACGCCTTGTGGCTTCATTTGCCTTGTCACTTTTCTGGAGAGGCTAGAACATTCTGCTACAAAACTGTGCCTAGTATGAGGAACTACAGTTACACAGTTACGGTCTTATTAGCAACCACAGACTTGTAGAAAAGGCATCTCCAATCATTCATCGTGGATATGCACCATTTAACCCTTCTGTGTTTCTGAATTCCAAAAGAAACTAGCTAAACAACATAAATACTAAGAAAAATAACAATAACGGTTTTAGCAAAAATAAAAGCAAGGGTAGAAATTTCCTAGCCCTTTTGTAATACCACTGAGTTCTTTTCATTGGTTCTTTCTCATATCAGTTGTTATTAGTGTAAATCTGCATTTTCTAGATGGATATTATTATCCTTTTTGATTTGAAGCTTTTCTGTGCAGTTCAAATAATTCTTCGTACAGTCATGGGATATCAGAGTTCAGACTGATCTCAGAAGCCTTCTAGTCCATCTAAACAGAAAGATGGTCATAGCCTTAAACTTCCCATTCTTCACACTGGGCTGTCGTCACAATGGAACTCTGACATCCCCCTCTCTGACTGTAGTCTGATAGTCTTTTATTTCTCATGGTTTCATGCTTCCTAAACATGAAGAAATTACTCTTCATCTTTATCACGATTTCCAATTCTCCACTTTACAGACTCGACTCTACAGTTAACTAGTATAACTATATGCACTGTCCTTTAGCTTAGAAACCACTTGCTGTTGCTTCTTTGATCTGTTGCTCCTGGCACATTGCACAGCCCCGCTCCTGCATAATAGCACTGCCACCTGCCTTTCCTACTCCTTGTGGTACGCTGTTAAGTTCTTCTGGAGGAAGTTCAGTAAGTGAGCTACCTAAATCCATTATGCATGTGTGTGGTTTCTTCGTATCTGGTCCTTCAGTCCCCCCAGGGATGTGCTACACCTTCTTTTATCCAGCCCACTCTTTCCCTCTCAGCAAAGAACCTTGCATTTGAGGGAATAGAAGGTATGCTCCTTTTCCTCCTTACTCCACACCTCCAAACTCCTGAAGCCAGCCCTAATCTCTCTTACTGAGCTTTAGTCTTTGTTTGAAAGAACAAAATAATGATCTTTTTCATTATTGAGGTCACCTATTCTCCTTATATCCTTTAAACAGTATAAATAACAGGAAAGATAAATTCTGTAGAACGAGGCCTAGGTATTGTGTCTGGAGTATAATCGATGAAGGTAATTTAGTGATGAGAGAACTTTTAACAGTGCAGATTAATGATTTTTTATGCAGTTTGTAGTCTTAGAAAGTTGCTTAGAGCAGTGGTGTCAACCTGAAATAAAAATGATTCCTGCTAGTTGAATCACACATTAACATTTTCTATGTTATATTGTATTTTTAAGCTTTTATTTATTTTCTTAAAAATTTCCCAATTGTGTTTTAATCTGGAAATTGGTCTTCTCTATAAGGCTTTGAATTTGACCCCTTTATTAGAGCACTCAGCATTTAAATGATTTGCTCAAGATCACTCATCTAGAAGGCATTAGAGGCCTGTCTCAGCCTAGATCTTCCTAATTCCAAGACCAGCTGGTCTATATTTCTAATAGAAATAAATGTAGTTTGACCAGCGAAGAGTTCCACAGAACCCTCTCCTTCTTCAGGCTGTTGTTAGCTTCCTACATTTCCCAAGTCCAGTGTCAACCTATATAATGATAATCTTAAAGTTATATCCGCAGTCCTAGATTATTTCATGAAAATACCAAGAGTTCTATCCTCTTTACATAACTCAATGTGAACTAAACTATTAGCTATTCCCCAGAACAATAGCTATTTCCACAATGATCTTTTTTCCTTAATCATGAGAGATAGTGTCTTCTAGTAGAAATAACCTTGGAACCAGAACACCTGGCTTAGATTTCCCATATTTTTACTTGTTTGCTCTGTGTCCTTGGGTAGGTCATTTAGCCTCCTTGAATCTTAGTTTACCTTTAAAAGAGAAATAATAATATTTGTGATACTAAAAGTGTTGTAAAGATCAAAAGAGATCTTGTAGAGTTTTCTATAACTATAAAGCAATGTTATTTGTACGTATTAAGGAAAATGTATTAAGGAAAAGAAAATAAGAGAATAATGATATGTAGAATAAAGCAAGACCCAAGACATTCCCTGGCCCAGCCGCCTCCTGTTATTGATGAACAAACGTGACTTGTAATGGAAACATGGAATAGCTTCTTTTCTACAATGTTTACTTCTAACTTGCCCTGACTTGTGCACATGAATTTGATTAACATTATGACTTAAGATGACATACAATCAAGTAGTTTTTTATTACTTTCTTCTAGTTCCCTCTTTTCCTTGAGAAATGTCAGAAAATTGATGAGCTATATCAAAATTTTAACTCTGCAAGTTTCTTTTTGCTCTTTGAATAAAAGTTTATGAAAAAGAAAGAAAATTCAGGTCAGCCTTTGTATCTGAGAGAAAATTCAAGTCATGTTTTGTGAATAGTATTGTTGTAGATATGTAAAAGAATGAAATACCATCTTACAAAATAGCTTCACAAGAGAAAATATTAATACTTCATAATTACCATAATTAAAAATAGCTATGATATAATGTGCACATTTATATAAGTTATAACCATTATTAGGGAGACTTTTAGGGACATTATTTACATTCTGAAAGCCCTTATAAATATTTCAACTCAATTCATTTTTTAAAAAATCTCTCTTGTTGTTTGCTTAATGGGAGTAGCACATGATTATCCAGTTTTCTTAAGCATTCAGGTCTTTGATGTTATATTTTTAATCAAATTAGAAGGAAGCTTTTTGAAGATTCTTTTTATAAAAATGCCTTCGGTTTTCAAAATCTCATTTAAACTACATCTCAGAAGACATTTATCTAATTCATCAAAGTAGTTTGGATATTGATCTGTGCATTTGTTCTACTTTTAAATAGTTGTTTTCTCTACATTATGTGCTCCTCCTATACTGCTCAGAATTTTCTAATAGGACTTTGACCTTGAAAAGTGGCTTAACTCCTAAAGCCTCAGTTTATATTTTTATAAAGTAGAGACCATATTAATGCTGAAAATTTTAACGTTATGGTGAATTTGTTGTATCAATAAAAAAGGCTCCATAAATTATGTAATGTTATATTCTACTCAGATATTTCAGTCAGTATATCACATATCATAAAGTTCTTAATTGGTACAAACAAATTTTATACATGAATGCTTAGGGTTCTGTATATGAATTCTTATGTTTTTTTAATCACCTTGAAAGTTCTTCCATTTCATATACAGAATTATTTCTCTTGTCAGCGCACAGAATTTAGCCAAAATTCTTAGAAGCAAGTTTAGCACATAATATTAATAACAACAACTAATGTTTATTAACATTTTAGAGTTTGCCAGTCACTTTCCATTTGCTGTCTCATCTGTTCCTCATAACAAGTCTATGACATAGGTGCTTTGATTATTCCCATCTTACAAATAAGAAAACAGGTTGAAAAATCAGGTGACTTACCCAAAGTCACTTAGCTAGTAAGTGTCTGACGTAGGATTCAAACTCGAGTTTTCCTCTCTCCAAGTACAATGAACAGACCACTTTCCTACCCATAAATTAGATTTCAATAATTTCATTCAGGATTGTTTCAAAAATAATAATATTTCAGTTTTTTGTACTAACCTTAGGTAGCCCAACTAGTATAAGATTAAGCATAGGTGGACAATGAATTTAATAAATCTAATTAAATTTCATGTGTAATTAATATTATTATTTGAAAAAAAATAATGGATTTCATTTAGACTATAAACTTTTTTTTGTCTTAACCATTTCTCAAGGTACTTTTCAGTATCATTGCCTTAATTCCAATTTCTAAATTTCATTCCAATTTATAAGGATGGCAGCTAGATGATAAATCCATATAAGTCCTTTTCTAGACTTTTGTATGAAACCAAGTAGCCTATATAATTCACCAGAGCAGTATTATCAGACATCATAGTATAGTTCTTGATTAAACTCTAGTATTCTTTCAGTTCTTATTTTTTCTAATTTAGTGTTCAAGGAACAATAAGTTATGTAGATTTTTTGACACGTGGTTTAAGAAACTGAGTCCAGCAAGGAGACCAACAAAGACGGAATCATAAGAGGCAGACTTCCATTTCTTATGACCATTAAGATAGAGGACTAGACATTTTTTCAAATGTCTAGGACTAGACAAATGCTCAAAACTTCCTCAGATAGGAATTGTTCTCAAGAGATATTTCCATAGGCCAAGCCACAAGAAAATATAACAACATAATAAGTTGATGAATAAATACTAGAGAAGGTTAATTTCTGACACACTCCATATGCATTCTCCCAGGAGCCCTTACATTCTGACAGGGCACATAACCCATCCCAACTAGTTTCTTCTCTGGAATCCAGTTAGCATTTTCCTTGTTACTACCACAATCCCTGTCCCTTTCGTCATCCCACCATTCTATGTAAGCAAAAAATAGATCTCATCTCTGCTCATTTCTTTCCGGAGGAGGGAGAGGTATAGAAAAACACAATTGTGTAGCATTCTGAAACAGTACTTATCCAGAGAATTCAATGATAGAAAATCATAGGATTGAAAGCGTTAGTGTATGAGGTACTCTAAAAGGCCTGAAGGAAAAGAGGTTCACATCTGGTTAAGTCCAGTTCTGTCCTAGGAATCACTGGGTGCAGGACCTGAGACTGGTGGAAAGGAGATTCCCTAACTTGGGAGGAGATGGAGAATGACATGAGATTCTACTTCCAGGAGATCTCTCATAAATGGACAAGGACTCGGATAGTGAGAAATAGGGTAAAACTGGGAGGGTAGGGGAAAGTTGAAATTACCAGAGACCTTGGGAGAAAGAAAACACATTTAGGAAACCTGGAGCAGAACAAATAAACCTAAGGAAAAAATATTAAAACAGAAGGAAGACAGCTACCAAGACATCAGAAGGAATCTAAATATTTCTAAATAAATACTGAAAGACAAAGGAAATTGAACCAACATTTGATCATATAGAGGACCTGTGTTTTCCCAAGAGGCCATGGAATCAAAACATGATCTTCTCAAATGGTTACAGAGAAATGTTCTTGAAAGCATATGTGAAAAGAGAAAAAATAGTAAAATTTCTGGCCTACAGAGCAGAAATAATTAGCAGAAGATAAAATTTTGAATCCAAAGTAGTGCCTCTCTCCAAAGAAATGAAAGAGAAAATGAGTAAATGGGGATACAAATATAGTGAAGTAAAGCACAATCTGCAAGAAGAAAATCAAAATGTGGTAATGTTAAGAGAATACATGATCTCTGTATAAGTAATACACACCTATCTCAAAAACAGGATGTATAAAGAAAGTTTAAGGGTCATATATATCTCATAAGAACATGATACGTGAAAAAACCTAAACTCTCTAATTCATGAAATTATTCAAGAAAACTGCCCAGAGCTACTTACTATGGAAAAAATAATGCTGATCAAAAAATATACAGATTTACTTCAGAAAACTGTTATTAACTATAAGACACATAGCTGTTAAATGTAAAATAGCAATTACAAATAGCAAATTCTGTAGGTAATCAGAAGACCTTAAAATATAAATATAAAAAACACCTATTGCTTGATGAATGAGTGACATAGTTAGGTTTAATTCATGATATTACAGCTATTTCCTTCTATCTCCAATTCTCATATATAAATTTCCCTTCAATCTTAATCCCTTTATGTGCTTTTGGAAAAAAAATCTCTTAATGGGTTGCTATTTTCACTGTCATTCTTTGTATTTTACTCGTATTTTACTTTTATATTTTTTTCTTTCCTTTTACTAGTGTCTATATATGAGGTAACTTATTTTGCTACTTATCCTTTCTTCAGCACCTATATTTATTTACTTTTCTCGTATTTCTCTTATTTGGGATGTGTTTGTGAAGCTCACAATCTGCTCATGTCTGTTTTACTTTTCTTTGTTTGAAGAATGTTACATTTGCTTCATATATATATATATATATATATATATATATAATTATTATTATTTAAAAAAGAGAAGATAGAAGAGAATGTGTGACCTACCCAAATTAAGTCAATGGTAGACAATGAAGAGGAGATAACCTCTGTCACCTCTAAAGACAGGGCTCTGGAAGATAGAGAATCCAAGGAGTGTAGTTAAGTGTGAAAACCAAATAGGAATATGAGGGAGGTATGGAGTGCAGGGAGGAAAAGGGATCAGTTTTTACAGGACAGAGAAAGAAAAGATTTTCTCTAGCCTTCATATAGTGTTGGGATCTGGGATCAAAGGCTCACAGTTTGCAGTATCACAGCTCCTTGTAGATATGCTGATGAAGTTTGGGTACGCCTTGCTTTGTGAAGCTGAAGGGCTGAGACAGGGACAGGTTCTGCAATGTGAAGGCAACAATTACTGTCATTACTTTGGCATGGTGCTTAAGAAACTTCACTGTTCTTCTCTTAGTTTTAGATGATATATCAGAAATACAAACAAAGAAGAAAATGTAGAAATTTTAAAAATTGCTTGAGAAATTAGAGCTAAAAGATTTATTATTTCTTTTCAAATGGAATTGCTAAAGTAAATGTCACATGGAATGGGGATTCATTAGAAGCTTTACCACTTAATATAGGAGTTAAACAAGAATGCCCACTCTCCCCATTATTATTTGAAATCATTCTAGAAATGCTAGGAATAAGATAAGGGTGCTTTATAGCATAGTGATAGGCAAAGAGAAGAGGAGAGTATTGCTATTTCTGTTACCATACGGTTTAATTGGAAAATCCTAGGGCAGCAGAAATACTAATAGAAACAATAATAAAGATGCAGACTAAAAACTACACTCACAAAAATCAATGAAGTTTTCATAAAATAATGACAAGATCCAAGAGACATTTGTAGCATAGAAAATCTTGTTAGAAGTAAAAACAAAATGAATATAATATTTTGGGATTAATCTGCCAAAATCCACATAATATTTACATAGATTCAACTACACATTGCTCCTTGAAGAAGTAAAAGATACTGAGATAACTGTGTTGCACAGAATAGGTGAGAAGGTGTGAAGACTTGGTTCAAGTTTTGCCTCTGACACATAAAGGTTGTGTGACCCTACACAAGAAACTTAACCTGTCAGTGCCACAGGTAAGTTAATAAAAGTATAAATTGTAAAGCAGTTCCTCATCTTCATTGGTACATGGAGCTCTTTATGCCAAATGAAATCATGGGTTTCAGTTGTTTTGTTAAATGGAGTAATATGAAATACGCATAGCTGGGCTATGCCAATGTAAAAAAAATGGCAGTGCTACCAGAGCTAATTTACAACTTAATTCTGTACTAATCAGACTATAGAAGGGAGATTTTAGAATGTGATAAAATAATAACCATGTGGAACAACAAAACATCTTGAGGATCTAGAGAAGTAATGAAAAAAGTAAGAATGAAGGGGCAATATTACTTATTGTCTTCCCTTTTAGATGTGAACTGGAGGATAAGAACTGTCTTTTGTCACTTTTTGGATCCTCTGTGTTTAGCACAGTACCTGATGCATAGTCTGTTCTTAATAACTTTGTTGATTATTATTGACTGACAAAATCAGAAGTAATATAATTCAGTGATCCTCTGTTTGATTTTCAGAACCCTTTGTAATCTACCTTCCTCCTACATCTCCAGTCTTCTTACATCTTACTGTGCATCATGTACTACTTGATCCAGTGGTACTGGCTTTGATGTACCTTGAAGAAGATGCTCCCTCTCAGCTCTGCGCACTTTCTCTGACTGTCCACTATGCCTGGAATGCTCTTCATCCTCATTTCCACATAGCAGATTTCTTGTCTTGCTTTAAGTCCCAACTAAAATACCATCTTCCACAGGAAACCTGTCCTGACCCCTCTTGATTCTAGTGTCTTCTCTCCAAGTATTTCCTATTTATGAGACTATAAGGAAGCTAGGATAGCTAAGAACTGAAGATGAGAAGGGACAGCTGGATAACACTTAGAGAATCCTAGAGAATGAACTAAAAATTAATTGAAATTGTAATAGTTTATAATTTTCAGCAATTTAATTCAGCTCAACAAATATTCACTAAGTCCCTACTATGTGCCTGACACTATGCTAAGTGCTAGAGATACAAATAAGCAAATAAAGTCTCTGATCTCAAAGAGCTTTCATTTTCATGATGGAAGAAACCACATTCACCCACTGGAGGCAGGGGCATGATGTCCAGTGTAATCAAACAAGTAGAAAATTGGAATGCAAGGTTTTAGGATATAAAATAAAGTCACACAAAATGTCAGCATTTATATATGTTACTAAAAATTCCCTATAGTTACTAGAGAATGCATGACATATTTGAAATTACACCTATGAAAGTGCACTAGTATGTGCAGTCATATATTTATATTCAATTCAATATGTGTTAAGAGCTTGCTTTTTCTAGGTTCTCTATTAAATACTAGGGATACAAATAAGAAAAAACAAAGACGTTCCCTGGCTTCAAGGAACTTACTGTTGAATGAGAGAGTCTAGCACACAAAAAGAAGATGGAAAGGGGTGGGAGACATCCAGGTGGAGGGCACCCACATGGAGGGCATCTTGTTCTGTGGATTTCAAATCAAGCACAGATGGAGATGGAGAGTGGAACGTGTAGAGTGACCCAGGAAGTCCAGATCATGACTTCTATAAAGGAAAGCTTCAGGAGCATTTTAGTGTTCCACCCTCCAGCCTTCTGGTCACAGGGAAGGGGAGACTGAGGAAGTTAGAAAGGTGTATCCAAGTATCCAAGACAATGAATTAGCAAGATGATAAATGGATTTCAGGTGATCATCTTATCCTGAGAGGGGGCATTTTGTTCCATACAGTTGAAACACATGCATCCTGCCCCTCCACAAATGGTGTGTGTGTGTATGTGTGTGTGTGTGTGTGTGTGTGTATACATGCATACATATATCTACACGTACAAATAACCACACAGCACTCTTTACATAAAGGAAGACCTAAACATTTGGAGAAATATTAATTGTTTATTGATGAATAGGCTGAGCCAATAATAAAATAATAAAAGTACTACTTAAATTATTTGTACTATATCAAAATACCAAATCATTACTTTATCAAACTAGAAAAAAATAACAAAATTCATTGAGGGAAACAAATCTCAAGGGAAATAATAAAAAATTGGAGGGAAGGGGGCTTAGCAGTACCAGGTCTTAAATTATATTACAAAGTATTAATCATGAAAACCTTTAAAAAATTAATTTGTTTTCAGTTTTCTACAATCACTTCCATATATCTTAGATTTTTTTTCCCTCTCCCTTCTCTACCTTATCTCCTCCTCCTTCCTCTCTCCATGAAACGGTGTGAAATCTTATACAGGTTCTAAACATACATTCTTATTAAATACATTTTCACATTAGTCATGTTGCATAGAAGAACTAAAATGAATGGGTTTCTCCCAAACAAAACCAAACATAACACAAGAGCAAATGATCTGTTTAATTCTGTGATCCAATTCCATAGTTATTTCTCTGGATGTAGAAAACATTTTGACTTAAGAGTTCATTGGGAAATTTTTAGGTCCTTGCATTGCTGTGAAGGGCTAAGTCTATGAGAAAAATTCCTTGCACACTGTTGTGACTGTGTACAAAGTTCTGGTTCTGTTCTGTTCACTCAGCATCACTTCCCTCCAGGCCTCTCTGAAGTCTTCCTGTTTTTCATTTCTTATAGCACAATAGTATTCTATTGCATTTATATACTACAACTTGTTCAGTCATTCCCCAATTGATGGACATCCCCTTGATTTCCATTTCTTGGCCATGACAAAGAGAGCTGGTATTAATATTTTTGTACATGTGGGACCCTTTCCCATTTTTATGATCTCTTCGGGATATAGTCGTAGAAGTGATATTGCTGGGTCAAAGGGTATGGACATTTTTGTAGCCTTTTGGATATGGTTCCAAATTACTCTCCAGAATGGTTGGATCAGTTCACAGTTCCACCAACAATGAATTAGTGTTCCAACTCTCCCATATCTTCCCCAATATTTATCGTCTTCCTGTTGTGTCATGTTAGCCAATCTGGTAGGTGTGATGTAGTTGTTTCAATTTGCAACTCCCTAATCAATAGTGATTTAGAGCATTTTTTCATATGATTACACATAGCTTTACTTTCTTCCTCTGAAAACTATCTGTTTATATCCTCTGACCATTTATCAATTGGGCAATGACTTCTATTTTTGTACATTTGACTCAATGCTCTATGTACTTTAGAAAAGAGGCCTTTATCACAGACACTAGTTACAAAAATTCTTTCCCAGTTTTCTGCTTCCCTCCCAATCTTGGTTGCATTGGGTTTGCTTTTGCAAAACCTTTTCAATTTAATGTAATCAGAATAATCCATTTTGCACTTCATAACGTTCTCTATCTCTTGTTTAGTCAAAAATGTCTCCATTCTCCATAAATCTGACAAATACACTATTCCTTGCTCCCCTAATTTGTTTATAGTATCAATTTTTATACCTAGATCATGTATCCATTTGGACTTTATTCTTGCATATATTGTCTGGTCTATGCCCAGTTTCTGCCACAGTGTTATCCAATTTTCCAAGCAATTTTTGTCAGTGTGTTCTTATCCTAGATGCTGGGGTCCTTGGATATATCAAACAGTATATTGCTATATTCATTCTACTGTGTCTTGAGGATCTAACCTATTCCACTGGTCTGTCCCTTTCTTTCTTAGCCAGTACCAAGTGGTTTTGATGATTGCTACTTTATAATACAATTTGCGATCTGGTAGGGCTAGGGCACCTTCCCTAGCATTTCTTTTCATTAGTTCCCTTGATATTCTGGATCTTTTTTCTTCCAGGTGAATTTTGATATTATTTTTCTAGCTATAGATAATAATTGCCTGGGGTAGTTTGATTGGTACAGGACTGAAAAAGTAAATGAATTTAGGTAGGATTGTCATTTTTGTTATATTAGCTTGGCCTACCTACAAGCAACTGATATTTTTCGACTTATTTAGATCTGACTTTATTTGTGCGAAAAGTGTTTTGAAATTGTGTTCATATATTCCCTGTGTTTCTTTTGGCAGGTAGACTCCCAGATATTTTATAATGTCTATTTTAGCTTTAAATGGGATTTCTCTTTCTGTCTCTTGCTGTTGGACTTCATTATTAATATATAAAAATGTGGATGATTTGTGTGGGTTTATTTTGTAACCTGCCACTTTGCCAAAGTTGTTTATCATTTCAAGTAGATTTTTACTTGATTCTCTGGGAAGTATATCATCATGTTATCTGCAAAGAGTGATAACTTAGTTTCTTCTTTGCCTATTCTAATTCCTTCCATTTCTTTTTCTTCTCTTATTGCTAAAGCTAACATTTCTAGTACCCTATTGAAAAACAGCAGTGATAATGGACATCTTTGTTTCACTCCTGATTGTATTGGAAATACATCTAACTTATCCCCATTGCATGTAATGCTTGCTGAAGGTTTTAGGTAATAGATGCTTATTATTTTATGGAAGACTCTATTTATTCCTATACTCTCCTGTGTTTTCAATAGAAATGGATGTTTATTCTGCATCTATTGAATAATCATATGGTTTCTGTTAGTTATGTTGTTGATATGATTAATAATGCTGATAGTTTTCCTAATATTGAATCAGTCCTGCATTTATGGTATAAATTCTACCTGATCATAATGTACTATCCATGTGATAAGTTGCTGTATTCTTTTTGCTAATATCTTATTTAAAATTTTTGCATCTATATTTGTTAGAGAGTTTGGTCTGTAATTTTCTTTCTCTTCTTTGACTCTTCTTGGTTTAGGTATCAGAACCACATTTGTATCATAAAAGGAATTTGGTAGGACTCCTTTTATCAAATTTCCCAAATAGTCTAAATAGAATTGGAATTAACTGTTATTTAAATGTTTGATAAAATCCACTTGTAAATCATCTGGCCCTGAAAATGTTTTTCCTAGGGAGTTCATTGCTGGCTTTTTCAATTTCTGTTTCTGAAATGGGGTTATTTAAGTATTCAACTTCCTCTTGTATTAATCTGGGCAATTTATAATTTTTAAAATATTCATCCATCTTATTTATAGTGTTAAATCTATGGGCATACAGTTGTGCAAAGTAATTTCTAATTATTTTTTTTATTTTCTCCTCATTGGAGGTGAGTTCCCCCTTTTCATTTTTGATATTGGTAATTTGGTTTTCCTCTTTCTTTTTTAAATTAAGTTGACCAAAGGTTTATGGAGTTTATTGGTTTTTTCATAGAACTAACTCTTAGTTTTATTTATTAGTTCGTTTTCTTAATTTCAGTTTTATTAATCTCTCCTTTGGTTTTCAGTATTGGTATTTACTTGGGGACTTCCATTTTGTTCTTTTTCTAGCTTTTTCAGATGCATGCCCAATTTATTGATCTCCTCTTTCTCTATTTTATTCATGTATCAAACTTCCCCTAAGAACTGCTTTTGCAGTATCCCATAAGTTTTGGTAGGTTGTCTCATTGCTGTCATTCTTTTGAATGAAGTTGTTGATTGTTTCTATGATTTCTTGTTTAACCCACTCATTCTTTAGGATTGAATTATTTAGTTTCCAATTAATTTTTGGTTTATCTTTCCATGGCCTTTTATTACATGTAATTTTTATTGCATTACATTATGAGAGGGATGCATTGACTATCTCTGCCTTTCTGCCCTGGATTGTGAGGTTTATATGCCCTAGTACATGGTCAGGTATGTGCCATGTACCGCTGAGAAAAAGGTGTATTTCTTTCTATCCCCATTCGATTTTCTCCAGAGATACATCATATCTACTTTATCCAGAGTTTTATTCACCTCCTTAACTTCTTTCTTGTTTACTTTGTGGTTAGAGTTATCAAGTTCAGAGAGGAGGAGGTTGAGGTCCCCCAATAGTATAGTTTTGTTGTCTATTTGTTCCTGTAGCTCCCTTAACTTCTCTAAGAATTTGGATGCTATACCACTTGGAGCATATATGTTTAGTAATGATATTGCTTCATTGTCGTAGGGGCCTTTTATCAGGATATAGTTTCCTTCCTTATCTGTTTTGATTACATTTGTATCTCCTTTTGCTTTGTCTAAGATTAGGATTGCTACCCTTGCTTTTTTTTTTTTACATCAGCTGAAGCACAAAAGGTTCTGCTCCTTTACACTGTGTATCCCCCTTTACACTGTGTATCTCCCTGTTTCAAATGTGTTTCTTGTAAACAATATAATGTTGGATTATAGTTTTTAATCCATTCTGCCATCCATCTCTGTTTTATGCATGAGTTCATCCCATTCACATTCACAGTTATGATTACTTTCTGTGTCTTTCCCTCCATCCTCTTTTCCCCACTTCTGCTTTTAGTTCTCCCTTCTCCCTTCCCCTCCAAAATGGTTTTAATTTTTGAACATTGCCTCCCTCAGTTTTCCTCCCTTTTTACAATTTCCCTCCCTTTTACTCCCTTTTTCCCTTACTACTTCTTCCGTCCCTTTTAGCCTCCCTTCCCTTTTCTTTTCCCTTTCCTCTCCTACTGCCTATGGAGCTAGTTAGATTTCTGTACTTAGCTGAGTTTGTTGTTCCCTCCTTAAACCAAATTAGATGAGAGTAAATCTCAAACAATGCTTATCTCCCTCCCCTCTTTCCCTCTACTGTAATAGGTTTTTGTGCCTCTTCCTGGGACATAATTTACCATTTTCTGCCTCCTCCTTTTCACATCTCCTGTTCCAATCCCTTTGCACCCTTAAATCACATTTTTATCATTACATTATTTACTTAATACCCACTCCCTCTATCTATGTATATTCCTTTTATATATCATAATTAACATACAATACTCCAGATCAACAGGTATTCACCTTCTCTTGTAGGAATATACACAGTTTGTCCATATTGAATGATACGTTTTTTTCCCCCATTTACCTTTTTATGCCTTTCTTGAGACTTGTGTTTGAAGATTGAATTTTCTATTGAACTCTGCTCTTTTCATCAGGAAGGTCTGTAAATCCCTTATTTCACTGAATGTCCATCTCCTTCCCTGAAATATTATGCTCAGTTTTGTTGGGTAATTGATCCTTGGCTGTTGTTCCAGCTTCTTTGCCTTATGGAATATCATTCTAATTCTTCCAGTCTTTTAATGTAGAAGCTGCAAGATCCTATGTGATCCTGATTGTAGCTCCTCAACATCTGCATTATTTCTTTGTGGCTGCCTGTAGTATTTTCTCCTTCACTTGATAGTTTTGGAGTTTGGCAAAAATATCTCTTGATGTTTTCAGTTTGGGATCCCTTTTAGAAGGTGAATGGTAGATTCATTTGATGACTGTTTTGCCCTTTGGATCTAAGTCCTCTGGGTAGTTTTCCTTGATAATTTCTTGGAAGATATTGTCTGCTCTCTTTTCTTCATCATAGTTTTCTGGTAGACCAAAAATTTTAGATTTTCTCCCCTGGATCTATTTCCAAGTACATTGTTTTCCCTATGAAATGTTTTACATTTTCTTCTATCTTTCCATTCTTTAGATTCTGTTTAACTGATTTTTGCTGTCTCATAGAGTCATTAGTTTCTCCTTGCCCAATTCTAATTTTTAACAGAATGTTTTCTTCAGTTAACTTTTTGCATCTGCTTTTCTATCTGTCCAATTATTCCTTTTAGGGAGTTATTGTCTCCATTTAGTTTTTGTTCTTCATTTTCTATTTGTCCAATTTTCCCGGTTAGGTTTTGTGCATCCTCTTCCATTTATCCAATTTTCCTTTTTAAATTCTTCCATCATTTCTTTTTTCATATTTTTTTAAATTATTGGCCAGTTTTTCTTACCCTTTCCTAATTTGGCTTTTAAAATCCTACTTGAACTCTTCCAGACATGCTCTTTGGGCTTGAAACCTGTTAATATTCCCTTCTGAAGTTTCAGATGGGTTTGGTCTTTGTCCCCATAGAAAGATTCTATGGTCTTATTTTTTTCTGGTTTGCTTCTTGCTCATTATGATCATCCTTTTCCTGGCTTTTAAAGTGGATCTCTGCTTCTGGGGCACAGGAGATTCTGTCCCACAGTTCTTGTTCTTAGAACTTGAGACTTTGTGTATTGTGGCATCTGGTTCTTTCAGCTAGAAGCTAAAATACTGCAGCTTACCCAGTATTGAGCTGGCTGGTGTGCCAAAGCAGAGGCCAGGTGAAGTGTTTCAGCTATCTGTGTTAAGTGTAGGGGAGAGGTGGTCTTGTGCAAGGGTGGTATGGCCACAGGAGGTCTAGTCTCTTGAGCTAGAGCACAGGCAGTCAGTGGTTGGTGAACTCTGTTTATGCTAGTGTCTTCCTGATTCCCCTGGCTGAGCTGAGACAAACCTTGGGTCCTGGTGTTGGTGATTATGGAGTCCACCCCCCCTGGGGCTCAGGATCTCCTACGGGTTCACTGAGGTGGGTCTGTCTGGGACAGCTCTGGTACTGTGCTGTTCAGCCAACAGCTAAAAGGACCCACCTTTGTAATTATCCTAGCCTTACAGTCTAAGAGACCTTTTATCACTTTGGCTGATCCCACTGTTCCAGGATTTTTCCTGGGGAAATATATTCTGGACGTTTTCAAGGTCAACAAGGGCAGGGGGATAGCATTTACAAATTACTCTGCCACGTTGGTTCCTAGAAGTTCAAGTAGGTGATTTACAGACATTTAATCTGTGGGCTGATAGTCTCAGGAGTGGCTGCTGCAGTTACCTGGGGTTCTCTCTTGCTCACTTCCACTAGACTCCCATCCTGGGCTGAAATGTTTGAGAATCCACCATATTGCTACTGCTTCAGAATGCCCAGGCCTTTCTGCTCACCTTTGCTATGGCGTGGTCCAAGCTGGTACAGCCTGTGCACTGTACACTCCTCCTGCCCTGTACAACAGATCCTTCCTGTTGACCTTCCAGGTTATCCTTGGTTGGAAGTCTGCCACGCTCTGTGTCCTATTGTATTCTGTGACTCTAAAATTTATTCAGATTCTCTTTTTAGAGGTATCTGAAGGAGTTTTTCTTAGAGCTTAGGTGAGTATTTGCTCTCACTCTGCCATCTTGACTCTACCCTAAAAACTTTTTTTTGTATTGGTTAAAATGTAGTGAAATAAATCAGTGGGACAGAATAAATACATGATGCAGAGACCTAGTAGCCTTGTAGCCTGTTTAATAAATACAAAGACTTCATACGTTATAGTAAAGGATTCACCACTTGACAGAAACTTCTAAGAAATAGAAAATTTGTGCTTTCTAAGTGATTTTCATTCAAAGTACATGTTACAGCCAGAAGAAAAGCACATATATTTTTAAATGCCTCTTTTATGCATTAGCATAGGTTGTTTCTGTATTATGAAAACAAACAACTGAGTTACAGATATTGTGTGTCAGAATATGTGGGGAACATAGAACACCTCACTGTGGTTTAATATTGGAAGAATGGAGGGAGGGAAATTTGGTAGAACCTCATTTCTATTGCCATTTTTGTATTTCTTTGTGGCAGCCTACTTACTTGATCATGGCACTTATTAAAGCTCTTCACCTAAAACATGATATAAGAAAACATGGGCTTTTTTTCCTATAGTACTTTAAAGTCTTTGGACTAACTATAAGAACATTTTAAGTAGAGAGGATAATAACAATATTATATTAATCTAAGTGCTCCTCCTAAGAGTTGAAAATATTTCAGAGATAAAATATGTCCACCTTGGTTTCACCATTATATTTTAAACACCCTGTAATTTGGCTCTTTGGAAAAGTACAAAGCAATTACTTCAATAACTAAAATGTATAATGGTAGAACTGATTCACTGAATAGCAGTTTTATAATTGGAACTATATTTCTTGACTTATTCAAAGCAATTCACATGAGCTACAGTATGCATACTTAATGGAGAATAGTAACAGTTTGGGAACAGAATTAAACCAGAACTTAAAAAATACACACACACACACATATCTATACATATCTCACAAATTTATACACATATATCTTTCTAGAAATAACCATTAACTTTGTATTAGATTAATTTTTCCAGCCATTCTTTTTAGTTTTTTCCCCTCTCCTCAATTGTTTGGTATCATTCAAGGAGTATATTAGGACTTTTACATACATTCTTGATAACACTTTTTTTAGTATTTATAAAGCCTTTGGAGTTAAAATATGAGTATGAAAACACATTTTCATATTTTGATAATGAATTGTGTAATCATGTATTTTATATTACAGATATAATATTGATTTATCAAGAATCATTTGACTAAATTACATGACTAAAATCACTGGCTTATTTCCTTTAGAACTACTCATGATCTCTTTTCAAGTTATTCTTAAGACTTGATGTCTCATAAAATCATCCTTAAGTTAGATTAAATTTTAAAATGGTGCATTTGCAGATAAGTTAACTACATTTTAAAAGGCTTACAGTGAAACCTCATCATAGTATGGAGGTAGTGGCAGGACAGTACAAGCCCTGGTAGGATTTACAAAGACAAAACACTGCCAGTACAAGTTTCATGACAGACTCTTCAAAGATCTACCCAACGAAGTACAGAGAATATCATGGCCATAACATTATCCCCAGAGACACAAATATTTTGCATAATGGCAACCCCTGAAATAGAGAAAATACAAACCAGCCCCCTTATTCCTGTGTGCTTTCTTTCCATTTTCTTTTTTTTAGTTGTAGAATGATGGGAAAAGGAAAAATATTTGCTAAAAATCATATTATTCTTAGACATATATCAAACAATCTTTTAACTGTTGGACCTCTTGATATTAAATCTTTTTTCATTATGGAATGAGTTGTTACAGCACTAGACTTACTAAACTCCATCTATAATCCTTCCATATTTTGACGTTTCCTTATTAATCAAATGCTATCTTGTGTGGAGGACAAGTTAAAGAGAGGAGTGACTAAAGGCAAGGAAGCCCTTTTTCCATCATGTTTATACATGATAATAGTAATAATAATAGTATAATACTTTGCTTACAATAGATCTGTGAGGCAGATTGTGTGATCTTCACCCCTCTTTTATCCTGGGAAAAACAGAGAATCAGAGACCTGACACCCAGCTAATAAATAGGAGAACTAGCACCCAAGTCTGCAATCCTAAAGTCAATTCTCTTCTCATAATCCTGACAGATGATCTTCATAACAACTATGGAAAATTGTTCTGAAAATGATTGCTCTTGCTTTGCTCTGAAGTTCTCTAGCACTGTTAGAATCTCAAAATTTCTAATTCTTTCTTTTTTTGAAAACTTTCTACCGATCAGCACTTATTATTTACAATATTGTCTTCATACGTGCACGTCTGGTTTCTTCCAGGAGGCAAAGGAAGTATACCTTATATTTCTTTTGTTTTTCCCATTAACATAGTCCTTCATATTGTAGTGCCAATGAGATATTAATGGCGCCTACCCTGGCCATGAATATTCTGGCCTAATTCTGTATCGTGAAATATCATAGTCTCTCCACATAGAAGGCAGAACCAAAACATCTATTCAGACACCAGAAACCATCACGATAGCAAAGATATATACACAGTTACAATGCAGGGAACTATACCATCCCCAAGTCTTCCCCCTGCTAGGCTTCCCACAAACCAGGTCCATTAATCAAATCACAAGAAGGCCCTCTTAAACCTAATCACAAATAATCTCTTTCACTCACACTGGCTAGCAGCCTGCTTTCAGGCATCCTCCCTAACTCTGACTGCTTTCCAGACTGAGTTCCTCTCAGCTCTGCTCCAGCTTTGCCTCCTCCTGTTCCACTGTTCAGCAAACTCCTCTCACCACAGGCTCCATGAGACTCAGGCTTCCATGTGACCCAGGCAGGCCAGGTGGGCCTATTGATGAATATGAAAGATCTCCCCATTTTAAATTACTCTTACACATATATAGGAAGTTTATTTTTAAGTACCTACTATATTTATTGTTTTTTATTTTTTTATTAAGTACTAACTATATAAATATTATCTCAGTTGATTTTTATAAAACCTCTTCAAGGTAGGTGCTATTATTCTCATTTTATGCTTGAGAAAACAGGCAGAGAAAGGTTCAGTGAACTTGTCCAGTATCACACGGCTATTAAATGTCTGGGTACGGATTTGAACTCAGGTCTCCCTGACTCCATGTGCAGTGCTCTATCTAGGACACTATCTAGCTCCTACCTAGCACATAAGTGCTCAGTAACAATTAACTGGTTGATTAATGCTAATGTATGTTTGTATATAGGATAAGGAAGCCTATATAATTGTTGCCATCTAAAGCAACCAAGGTACCTTCTCTCAAACCACATAGTAGGTCCATCTTTCTTTCTTAATCTATATTCTCTTTCATTTCTTATTCCTCTTCCTTTTTTTTGCCATACCATAGCATTATACCCCTAATGAAATGTTCTCAGAATTCAGTGTTTCATTTGGAAGAGACCTTAGAGGCAATCTGACAAAACTCCTACCTGTATCAGTCCCATTGATATTTCTTACAAGTGGTCATCTAGCTTTCCTTGGTGACTTTCAGTAATTGGGAGATTTGTTGAGGAACTGACTTTGTAAACCTCAAAGTGGTATGAAAATATGAATTATTATTGTTATTGAAATAGCCACATTATAAACTAGAAAATATAAAGAAGTGACAACTAAATGAAAGGAAATATCATATGTTCACTCAGAGTGATACATTTCAAGTCAGTAGTCAGTAAATATTGATTAAGCACCTACTGTGTGCCAGGCACTGTGACAAGCACTGGTGGACACAAAATAAGGAGAAGAAAGTTACTGATCTCAAGTAATTTACTATCTAGTGGAAGAAGACAACATGCAAAAGAAAGCTGAAAAGCAAGGGGAAAGGTATCCATTGTGACGGCATACTGGAGAAGTTAAAGAACACCAAAGTTAGTACAGAATTTGGTTTCATTCTTAGCTCAAAGGCAGTAAGATATTTTGTATCATGAAATCTATGCTTATTTCACCTCAGGTTAATCAAGATGAGATAACAGATAGACCATCATAAATTTAACTGTAACTTTTACACTATCATCTGTTGCAGGGGAGGAAGTAAAGAAATTCTGTGAAGAATTGACAGTATCCACTAACCTGAATCAACATACTGTGAATATTCATTTACTAATTGATTTCTATCCAGAGATAAATTCAGGACAATAGTGGCCAAAATTTTAGTGTAATACCTGATTTGTTTTTAAGAAATGAGGCTATATGACTGAGAAATATGAAATACCACTACCTCAGAAGAATTATTTCAATTGATTCAAATTTGATGGAAAAAACAAATGATGGATTTAAATATGATGTACTATATATTACCAACAATAGTTTATGGATAAGAAGTAATTAATGTAAAAGACATCCCCAAATACAAATATGACTTTACATAACCAGGTAGACTGATTATATATTGATAAAGACGGATAACAACTTAAGTACCATGATGGTATCCAAATAATCTTAAGATAGCCAGTCATCTGAAATCCTTTAGTTTGTTGGGTGAGATTTCATTGAGAATTTGACAGAAAGATATGGACAAAAATTACACAGTGCCAGAATAGGTAGAAGAATTAAAATTCTTATCAGTAAAGAGAATTCATGCACTGAAGAACTCAAAGATCAAAGCGCAATAAATTCTTATTGTGCATGTATGTATACATATGCATACATATACACACATACATATACACATACATATTTAATTTTCTAAAGATGTTAGTGTCACTACAGAATGCTTTAAACAGTGTATATATTTTTATTCTGTTTCTGTGAATTAATGGAATACTGTTATATTAGTGCAATTTTTATTCTTAAAGGACATATTTGGTTTCTGTAGTTACATATGGCCTACCAGTTTAAATGAATGTTAATCTGGGGATGAGAGTCACCAGAGATGCTTTGAATCTATTGTAGATCTACATGGTTTTGCAACTAGTTATTCCAGGACAATTAGTACAAGTATTTGCTCAACACAATGAAGTTCACATCATCTGATGATGTACTTCTTGGTGGCAAATCCCTGAATATAAGTTGCACTCTCATGTGGGAGAGTTCTGACTTCCTGTCAAATTAACTTTCATCCCTTTTGTGGTTGTCAGCATAGTTTTGGATTTACATGATGTAAGAGATAAGGCATCTGCATCCACATTGGTTTTCCGTAGATGAGAGTGCACATTTAATTCCTGGTTGACAATTGTTCCTATGCATCTGTGACAAGTAGTGTTTGACTTAGCTCCAGTAAGAACATAACAATGAATTGTTAGGTTTATACTTGAAATAACACTTCTAGTCATTTCAAAGTAAAGAGCATCAATTTTTATATAAGATAATGAGTTCCCTAATAGAAAATGTAATATTTTTCCAATGACTACCAGTCTCTTGATATAAAACTGCTGTCAGTCTTCCTAGGCAAGAGTCAGTATCTGAGAAATAAACTTTGCTTGAATCTGCATAAACCAGCACTGATACATTCTTGAGATAAAGTCCTTAAAGGCCTTTTTGTACTTCTCATCCCATCAATTTCCAAATGGTGTCCGATGGATAAGGCCAGATTATTCTTTCTTGTTCTTTTATCTTGGTTCTTTTTAAAATTAAATTTATTTTTCTCTATTTCTTCACTTAACAAAAATCTGTTTTTCTTGTTGATTCTTTTTGATTGTATGTCCATGGGTAACATCCTTAGCAAAGACTTAGCAAAGATGGCATAGCTAAATATTCATGACTTTTTAAAAAAATTATTTCAACATTTATTGAGCATATTGTGTTTGTCATGTCATTAGATATTGTGTAAGATTTTTAACTACAACTACAAAGTTATATAAATAATTTTTCTCTCTTTTTACAGATGAGGGAACTGAGGTTTAGAGAAGTTAAATGATTTGTCCAGGGTCACACAGCAGAAATGTGCCATTGTCAAATTGGTCTTAGGAATATAAATTTGTCTCTGAAATAATCTTCATTAAAATCACCTATGTTCTCCCTTAAAAAGAATTTTTTAAAAGTATTTTATTCATATTTACAGTTTCTTATGTCACCATATTATTCCATGTATCCCTCTTTCCTTCCTGGAGAGCCATTATGAATGACAAATAGTGATTTTTTTTAAATAACTGATTGATACATTGAGAAAGTTCAAAAACGTGAAATGTGTAACATATGTGGGCCTCTCACCTCCAACAAGGGATAGATTGGAGACAACTTCCCACATCTCTTTATGTTAATTCTATTTAATCTTTATAATTTTGTTACATTTACCTTTGATATTTTGGTGTGCCATTGTTTTTTTTTTTCCAGGTACATTGTTATAGTTATTGGGTATTCTATTTTCTTGGTTCTACTTACTTTGCATGAGTTCATTTAGATCTTTCCATGCTTCTCTTCATTCATCATATACATCTTTTCTTACATCATAGTACCATTCCATTCCATTCTTGTGCCACAATTTGTTAGCCATTCCTCAATATATGGGAATTGACTTTTTTCTAATTCTTAGCTATCACAGAAAGTCCAAGTGCCAGTTACTCCCAGAGATTCTCACCCCTCTCCCACCCTCCCCACACCATCGCAATTAGACTATTCAGGCACTAAAACCCCAAAGCTTCATCCAGTGAAAAGTCCTCATCTCCCCTCAGCCACAGGAACATTCTTCAGTGGAACCCCTTCTCACTTGTTCATTTCCTCCCCTTTTCAGTCTTTCCCCTCTTCTTACCAGCTCCACTGAAGGCTTTTCTCTTTCTAAGATCACCACAAAGATCACCTTCCCTTCCCTACTGGCAACTGATTTGACCCTAGTGTATCCCCTCTTCTCTATCCCCCATCCTCCTCTGCTTTTTTTTTTGCTCAATAATTTTTTTTTAAATATTTATTTATTTATTTAACGTTTTACATTCATTTTCACAAAATTTTGGGTTCCAAATTTTTTTTCCCCTTTTCTCTCCTCCCCCCACTCCAATACCCCAAGCAGTCTAATTTTCCCTATCTCCAATCTGCCCTCTCTTCTGTCATCCCTCCTTTCTCTTCTCTCCATCTCCTCTTTTCTCCTGTAGGGCCAGATGACTTTCTATTCCTCATTAACTGTATGTCTTCTTTCCTAGTAGCAAGAACAACACTAAACAGTTGTTCCTAAAATTTTGAGTTCCAAATTCTCCCCATCCCTCCCTCCCCACCCATTCCCTTTGGGAAGGCAGGCAATTCAATATAGGCCATATCTGTGTAGTTTTACAAATGACTTCCCTGATAGTCGTGTTGTATAAGACTAACTGAATTACCCTCCATCCTAACCTGCCCCTCATTGTTTCTCTTCTATCTTTTCATCCTGTCCCTCCCCGAGTGTTGACTTCAAATTGCTCCCTCCACCCTTTGCCCTCCCTTCCATCATCCCCCCCTTGCTTATCTCCTTCTTCCCCACTTTCTTATACTGTAAGATAGGATTTCATGCCAAAATGAGTGTGCATTTTATTCCTTCCTTTAGTTAAATGTGATGAGGGTAAACTTCTTGTTTTTTTTTTTTCTCAGCTCTCCTCTTTTTCTCTCCACTAAAAAGTCTCCTACTTGCCTCTTAAATGACATATAATTTACCCCCTTCCATTTCACCCTCTTTCCTCCCACTACATTTCTCTCTCACCATTTACCTTAATTTCTTTTAAGATATGGTCCCATCCTATTCAGTTCAATCTGTGCTCTCTGTCTCTGTATGTGTGTGCATGTGTGTGTGTGTGCGCGCGCGTGCATGTGTGTACATGTGTGTGTATGGACCCACCAACTACCCAGATACTGAAAAGTTTTAAGAGTTACAAATATTGTCTTTCCATGTAGGAATGTAAACAGTTCACCTTTGGTAAGTCCCTTAAGACTTCTCTTTGCTGTTTACTTTTTCATGCCTCTTCTCATTCTTGTGTTTGAAAGTCAAATTTTCTTTTCAGCTCTGGTCTTTTCATCAAGAATGATTGAAAGTCCTCTGTTTCATTGAAAGACCATATTTTCCCCTGAAGTATTATACTCAGTTTAGCTGGGTAGGTGATTCTTGGTTTGAGTCCTAGTTCCTTTGACTTCTGGAATATCCTATTCCACGCCCTTCGATCCCTTAATGTAGAAGCTGCTAGATCTTGAGTTATCCTGATAGTATTTCCACAGTACTGGAATTGTTTCTTTCTAGCTGCTTGTAAGATTTTCTCCTTGAGCTGGGAGTTCTGGAATTTGGCCACAATGTTCCTAGGAGTTTCTCTTTTTGGATCTCTTTCAGGTGGTGATTGATGGATTCTTTCAACACTTATTTTGCCCTCTGGTTCTAGAATGTCAGGGCAGTTTTCCTTGATAATTTCATGGAAGATGATGTCTAGGCTCTTTTTTTGATCATGACTTTCAGGTAGTCCCATAATTTTTAAATTGTCTCTCCTGGATCTATTTTCTAGGTCAGTTATTTTTCCCATGAGATATTTCACATTCTCTTCCATTTTTTCATTCTTTTGGTTTTGTTTGGTGATTTCTTGGTTTCTCGTAAAGTCATTAGACTCCATCTGTTCCATTCTAAATTTGAGAGAACTATTCTTTTCTGTGAGCTTTTGACCCTCTTTTTCCATTTGGCTAATTCTGCTTTTGAAAGCATTCTTCTCCTCATTGGGTTTTTGAACTTCTTTTGCCAATTGAGTGAGCCTATTTTTCAAGGTGTTATTTTCCTCAGCATTTTTTTGGGTCTCCTTTACCAAGGTATTGACCCATTTTTCATACTTTCCTTGCATCCCTCTCATTTCTCTTCCCAGTTTTTCCTCCACCTGTCTAACTTGCTTTTCAAAATCCTTTTTGAGCTCTTCCAAGGCCTGAGCCCACCTGACATCTCCCTGGGATATCTGGGGTACTGAGGCCCCGCCCTCCATGTCTTTCCCTGATGGCAAGAATATTTCCTCGTCAGATCCGAAAGTCGGGATCATTTGCATCTGTTCGAAAAAACTCTCTATAGTCTTATTTTTCTTCCCTTTCCTGGGCATTTTCCCAGCCAGTTACTTGACTTCTGAGATTCCTGTCCACCCCTGCCTAGATCTGCCCAGCTAGTGCTTGGGGTCTGAGATTCAAATGTGCTTTCCTCACCGCCCAGCTGCAAATCAATGTGAGCTTTAGTTCTGGTGCTGGGGTGGGGGCAGGGCCACCTCCTAGGCTCAGCTTCCTCAGGGGCTTTATGCAGAGACTTTCAGGAACGGAGCGGGTGGGGGGGGGCCGTCTCCCAGGCTCAGCTCCCTCAGGTTGTTTATGCAGAGACTTTCAATAATGAAGGTCCTGCCTGCTGCTGGGGGAGTCCCGAGCCGCAGCCACTGCTGCCTTTGCCCGCTGCCTCCACCGCCGCCTCTGCCTCCGCCGCTGGCCCTGCCTCCACTGCCGCTGCTTCCTCCCGAGGGGGCCTGAGTCACGGAGACACTCCACTCCCCTCCTCCAGCCCAGGCGTCTCTCTCACTGACCTGTAGCTTCTGTGGGCGGAGGGACTTTCCCGGCTGCCGGAGCCTCCATCCCTGAAGCCTGCTTGGTCAGCTTCTCTGGGGCCACGGCCAGGGCAGCCCTGGGGTGGGGTCCGCTTTCCAGGGTGCAACGGACTCTGTGGACGGCTCTCCAGGGCTCTCTGGAACAGAAATCTCTTCCACTATGATTATGCACCCCCTGCAGTGATTCAGAACTTACGGGAATCTCTTTTTACCTTAATTCTATGCGCTGTGGGTTCGGAGCTCTTAAACGTGCATCTTTCTACTCCGCCATCTTGGCTCCGCCCCCCTCCTCTGCTTTTCATGTGCCCTCCTACATTGAAGTGTCATCCCACCAAAGAAGCGTTCACAAGTGTAATCCACAAGGCAACATTTCTGCCTCTTCACTGGTACTTCCCTTGTCATTCTGTGGCTGTTGTTCTCTGCATCTATTCATTCCCCCAGCATTTTAGTTGTTTGAAGTATTTGAGATGCAAATAATCTCTTCTGTTTTCGTTATCTTCCTAAAAATGCTTCAATCTCTTCTTTATTTTTGAATGTTCAAATTTTGTCTTGTATACTTAGGCTTAGATTTGCTGGATAGGCCACCATGATTTGTATCCTGTACTCCAGTGCTCTTCTGAATACCTTGTCTCAACCTTCCTCTGTTTTTTCTATTGGGTACAGAATAATCTTGCATTATTCAAATATCTTTGACTTTGTATTTGAAGGTTTTTCTTCTGATGGCTTACCAGCCTTTTGTTTTTTCCTGAGTTGAATTATTAAATTAAACTACTAGATATTTTCTAGTTTACAGCATTTGTTTGTTCTTTACATTATTTTCTCCTGAGGCAGTCTGTGAATCCTTTCAATTTATTTCATTTTCAATGTTCACAAGTTTTGGGCAATTGTCTTCTAATATTATTTTCATTATGGTGTTAAGGTTCTTTTGCCCTGTTTTTTTTTTTTTTGTTCTTCTGGGAGATCTATAATCTTAGGTTGTCTTTATAAATCCTGTCTTTGAGATCCATATGTTTTGCTTACATAGTAAACATATTAACTATTAATGTTCTTGTTCTTTTGGTTCACTTCTATTTTGTCTTTTACTTCTTTGTATTTGCATTCCTAATCTGTTGGTCTCTCCTTTCTTTGCTGAGGATTATCATTGAGGATTCAAGTTTTTTTTTTTTTTTCTGTTCTGTTCCTTATTTTTGCTGTCCAGGTCATAAATTCAGCTCTCAAAATTTCATTTCTTTTTTAAACCACTCAAGAACAACATATTATGATTCCATGTTCTCCTCAACTTCTTTTGAGTCCTCCATCTCATCAAATGTTGGATCATTTTCCTTCATTTTACACTATTTATTCATAGATGACTGAAATAATTTACCAGACATCTAGGTCATATTTTCTTCTGTTGTTACTTTTCATATTGATTTATTTATTTATGATCAAAGTCTTTGAGATTTCTTCTTCCTCTAATCTTTGGTAATTTTTGTCTCCCCCTTTCCCATATTTTCTTTATTGTTCACTTCTGATTCCTTCCCTTTTATTGTGGTTTCCTTAAAGGATAGATCTTAAAGTTTCTCTGCCTGTTCTGATACTGGGTAATTCGTAGTTCATCAGCCATATCTGTGCCCCAGGAGTCTTTTGGGTGAGAAGTGAGAAGTGCCTTGGAGATTCACAAACAAGGTCATAACTGGACCTTGCTCTGGGTGCTGATCTCTTCCCTGAGGTTTGGTACAGTTCTGTACAACTCCACACAGGCAGTGACCTGTTCCACTCCCTCTATTTTCTGGTATTTTAGAGCCCAACAGCATCAGCTGTTCAGAGCTTCTTTTTCTGGCACTGGCAGTTCAGAGCTACTAGTAGTTTAGAGTTTTGCAGTGTTGGTACTTCCATGTTGTAGCCTCTGACAGACATTTGCTCCTGAAGGGTTTTAGCCAAGACGTCTGTGGAGAGCTAAGAAAACTTCCACAGTGTACAGCCAGGGTCTCCTTGGCACTGGAGAGCTGGGAGGCAGAATGTAGGGACAGGTTTTGATGTAAGCCTGTGTTATCTCCTTTTGTCTACTAGTGAGTCATTGATGACAGAAACATGGGAAGTTGGGGAGGGGGTCCAGATGGAGCTCAGGGTTAGTAAGTATCAGTTCCTGAGTTGTTTTTTTTTTAAATCTCATTTTGGATTCTTGTGTCCTAGATCATGGAAGTAATTTATCTTTGGCTCATTTTTTTTTTCTGTTTTGGGAAGGTTTGAGAGATTGTGGGAATTTGAGAAAGTATCTAATCTGTCACCTTGTGACCTGGAACCTACCAGTCTTCTTGAATTTTGATGATAACCACCAAATTCTAGAAAAGTCTTCCAGAACATTCTTTAAATATAGCTTTTAGACAGGTGCCTTTATTTTTTCTTAGTGGCCATTTTCTGCTGAGATACATATGACCCATATATTTGACAGAGGTGCTCTTTGTTAGTTTACAATTGACAGTTTCAGATCAGAATTGTCTAACCATCCATCCAATACATTTGTATTATTCTTTTCTTATGTGTTTCTTTTATCTTCCAGAGGACAATGAAATCATCCATTTATATAAATACCTCCGCATAATTCATATGTCCTGCTTCATTCTCAATTTGTTTTTGGAACGTGAGAAGTGCCTTGGAGATTCACAAACAACAAGAATACACACGTGAAAGCAGGGAAAATACATGAAAGTTTTCCCCAACATAGTACACATAAGGCCCATTCACATACATTTAGGGCACATATATAGGGAAGTTCATGGTGAGGACACACATCTTTTGAAGCCAGTTACACCTCTGGAATTACAGAGCCTCCAATATCTTCCAGTAATTTTGACATTTTACCCTCTGCTAGCTTTTTATGGGCATCACACTGACTTTCTGAGTATATCTACTTTCCTCATGGTCATTGTACTGCTTCCTTTTAACATCTGACAGTCTCTGGCCTCTTTAGGACTATCTGTTGCTCTCTGCTACCATCTGTTGAGGTTTAGTAACTAGTAGATCTCTCACTTGCAAAGGAGAATTGTAAATTTTTTAGCATAAAGTCTAGATCTAAGAATCATTATGTCTTACCAGATAGGCCACAAAGTCTTCAGGCTGAGATTACATGTCTTCCTTTGACATGATTCCCTTGCCTGTGCCAACTGTCTCGTGGGTTTTAGACCATTCTTCTTAATGTCTTCTAAATCCTGAATTGTTAGTCAATGTCTCCAAAGCCTGTTTCAGGAGTCCTCTGATAAAATTCATAGGAGCAATTTGGGATTTGTGGCAATAAGATTGAGCTTAGTTCCTATAATACTCCTTGTTTTATATACAAATGAACCCAGAGCAAAAACTTAGGGGTAAATGAAGCAGTGAAGCTTTGCTTGTGACTGCCTTAGTTTGCATTTCCGCAATTATGAATATCTACAAGCCATGGTTTTGTAATATTTTCTGACCAGCATGAAATGCTCATATCTCTATATTTACAAAAGCCGCTAATAATTCAACATCACAGGCAATATAGGCAAAATCTCTCTGTGTTGTATCAGATGTTGTATCAGGTAATTCAGCCATTACCTGGACATATCCAGTGATGAGAAGATCACTCCTTCACAATGCAGCATATTCCATTTTTAGGCAACTATAACTGTTAGAAGGTGCTTACCTTGATTATTTTAAAATCTGCCTTACTGTAATTCCTACTGGGCAAAAGTTGCTTTATATATTTTAGGAGCTAATTTCATATTTCTTCCCTCCTAAAATAATTCATGATTCTTTGGCTGTAAAATCAAATATTCCATTTTAGCAATGAATTTTAATTTTATTGTATCATGATTAAAAAAACCAATCTTATCCATAAAAGCAAATCTGTTGGTACTTCAGCTTACATAAGAATAAAGGTACATAGTGGCTAAAAAAATCTGTCACAATAATTTCTTGGTCAGTATATCAGTCTACAGTATGTTTCAGCACATTTCCTTGCTACAGTAACAGGTGGTTTGAACAATATCAACTTCAGGTAACAAAGACAAGCTTTATAATTCAACACCTTTGAGGAAATGGATCAGTAGTTGAGCTTTTAATGTCAATATTACCTACTTAAAGTCACTTTCTAAAAATTTCTTGTAATTTCCTAAAGTTAGTATTTTGAGTTTGCTCTAGAACTTTGAATGACATCCATTTGAACAAGAAAGTCACCATCACAATTCAGGGAATATTATGTTTACTCCTTTTCTGTTCTTAAAGCACTATAGTTAGGGTGGTGATACAAATTGCAACAATTCAGGTTTATTCTTTTTTTTTTTTTCCATTTTTTTTATTTTTTATTTTTTTAATGTTTTACAATCATTTCCTTAAAGTTAAGATTTTATTCCCCCCACCCTTCCCTCAATACCCCCCCTCCCTCCCCATGACAGCATACAATTCCGTTTAGGTTCTACATATACTTTCCTATTGAGCACATTTTCACTATACTCATGCTATGTAGTCGAACTAAAATAAATGGAAGAAATCATATAACAAATCAACACATATTACACTGAAACCCACCCACACACAAACATGATCTGCTACATTCTGCAAGTGGCTTCCACATTTCTTTCTCTGAGTGTGGAAGGCATTTTGCCTTTGAAGACCGACATTAGGATTTTTTTTTTTTTTCCTCAGTAAGTTCTTGTGTTATTACAAAGTTCCAAGTCTACCAGAAGAAACTCTCGCACACTGTGGTCGTTGCTGTGCACAAAGTTCTCCTGGTTCTGCTCCTTTCGCTCAGCATCAGATCATATAAGTCCTTCCAGGCCTCCCTGAAGTCTTCTTGTTCCTCATTTCTTATGGCGCAATAGTACTCCATTACATTCATATACCATAATTTGCTCAGCCATTCCCCAATTGATGGGCATCCCCTTGACTTCCAGTTTTTGGCTACCACAAAGAGTGCTGCTATAAATATTTTTGTACACGTGGGACCCTTTCCCGTTTTTATAATCTCTTGGGGATACAATCCTAGTAGTGATATTTCTGGGTCAAAGGGTATGCACATTTTTGTAGCCCTTTGGGCATAGTTCCAAACCGTTCTCCAGAAGGGTTGGATGATCTCACAGCTCCACCAACAATGAATTAGTGTTCCAACTCTCCCACATCCTCTCCAGCATTTATCATTTTCTTGTTCTGTCATGTTTGCCAATCTTACAGGTGTGATGTGGTACCGCAGAGTTGTTTTGATTTGCATCTCTCTAATCAATAGTGATTTAGAGCACTTTTTCATATGATTATAGATATTTTTGATTTCTTCCCCTGAAAATTGCTTGTTCATATCCTTTGACCATTTATCAATTGGGGAATGACTTGGATGGTTATATATTTGAGTCAGTTCTCTATATATTCTAGAAATGAGGCCTTTATCCCCGAGCTTAGCTGTAAAAATTTTTTCCCAATTTACTACATCCCTCCGAATTTTGGTTGCATTGGGTTTGGTTGTGCAAAAACTTTTCAGTTTAAAGTAATCAAAATTATCCATCTTGCATTTCATAATGCTTTCTATCGTTTCTTTAGAAAAAAATTCTTCCCCCTCCATAAATCTGATAAATACACTATACCTTGCTTCTCCAGTTTATTCATGGTATCAATCTTTATACCTAAATCATGTACCCATTTGGACTTTATTCTTGTGTACGGTGTCAGGCATGGGTCTATGCCTAATTTCCGCCACACAGTTAACCAGTTTTCCCAGCAATTTTTGTCGAACAATGAGTTCTTATCCCAGAAGCTGGGATCTTTGGGTTTGTCAAACAGGAGGTTGCTATATTCCTTGCCAACTGTGTCTTGAGTGCCAAGCCTATTCCATTTGTCAACCCCTCTGTTTCTTAGCCAATAGCAAGTGGTTTTGATAATTGCTGCTTTATAATACAATTTGAGGTCTGGTAGCGCTAGGCCACCTTCCCAAGCATTTCTTTTCATTAGTCCCTTTGATATTCTGGACCTTTTGTTTTTCCAAATGAATTTTGATATTATTTTATCCAGCTCTAGAAAATAATTATCTGATAGTTTAATTGGTATGGCACTAAATAAGTAGATTAATTTAGGTAGAATTGTCATTTTTATTATATTAGCTCGGCCTACCCATGAACAACTGATGTTTTTCCACTTACTTAAATCTGACTTTATTTGTGCAAAAAGTGTCTTGTAATTGTGTTCATATAATCCCTGGGTTTGTTTTGGCAGGTAAACTCCTAAGTATTTTATAGTGTCTACTCTAGCTTTGAATGGGATTTCTCTTTCTATCTCTTGGAGTTGGACTTTGTTGCTAATATATAGGAATGCAGAAGATTTGTGTGGGTTTATTTTGTAACCTGCAACTTTGCCAAAGTTGTTTATTATTTCAAGTAGCTTTTTACTTGAATCTCTGGGATTCTCTAAATATATCATCATATCATCTGCAAAGAGTGATAACTTAGTTTCTTCTTTGGCTATTTTTATTCCTTCAATTTCTTTATCTTGTCTAATTGCTACCGCTAACATTTCTAGTACCATATTGAATAATAATGGTGATAATGGGCATCCTTGTTTCACCCCTGACCTTATTGGAAATGCCTCTAGCTTATCTCCATTGCATATAATGCTTGCTGAAGGTTTTAGGTAGATACTGCTTATTATTTTATGGAAGGTTCCCTTTATTCCTATGTTCTCCAGTGTTTTTAATAGGAATGGGTGTTGTATTTTGTCAAAAGCTTTTTCTGCATCAATTGAGATAATCATGTGGTTTTTGTTGGTTTTCTTGTTGATATGATTGATAATGCTAATAGTTTTCCTAATATTGAACCAGCCCTGCATTCCTGGTATGAAACCTACCTGATCATAATGTATTATTCTCTTGATAAGATGCTGTATTCGTTTTGCTAAAATCTTGTTGAAAATTTTTGCATCTATATTCATTAGAGAAATTGGTCTGTAATTTTCTTTTTCTGTTTTATCTCTTCCTGGCTTGGGTATCAAAACCATATTTGTATCATAGAAGGAATTTGGGAGTACTCCTTCTTCCCCAATTTTCCCAAATAGTCTATATAGTATTGGAATTAACTGTTCTTTAAAGGTTTGATAGAATTCACTTGTGAATCCATCTGGTCCTGGAGATTTTTTCCTAGGGAGTTCATTGATGGCTTGTTCAATTTCTTTTTCTGAGATGGGGTTGTTTAAGTATTCTATTTCCTCTTCTGTTAATCTGGGCAATTTGTATTTTTTAAAATATTCATCCATCTCATTTAGATTATCGAATTTGTGGGCATAAAGTTGGGCAAAATAATTTCTAATTATTGTTTTAATTTCCTCCTCATTGGAGGCGAGTTCACCCCTTTCATTTTTAATATTAGTAATATGATTTTCTTCTTTCTTTTTTTTATCAAATTGACCAAAGGTTTATCAAATTTTATTAGTTTTTTCATAAAATCAACTATTGGTTTTATTTATTAATTCAATAGTTTTCTTAATTTCAATTTTATTAATCTCTCCTTTGGTTTTCAGTATTTCTAATTTGGTATTTTCTTGGGGATTTTCAATTTGTTCTTTTTCTAGCTTTTTCAGCTGCATACCCAAGTCATTGATCTCCTCTTTCTCTATTTTATTTATGGAAGCATTCAAAGATATAAAACTTCCCCTAAGAACTGCTTTTGCAGTATCCCATAAGATTTGGTAGGTTGTCTCATTATTGTCATTCTCTTGAATGAAGTTGTTAATTGTTTCTATGATTTCTTCTTTAACCCATTCCTTCTTTAGGATTAAATTATTTAGTTTCCAACTGATTTTTGCTTTATCTTTCCATGGCCTTTTATTACATATAATTTTTATTGCATTGTGATCTGAGAAGGATGCACTGATTATCTCTGCCTTTCTGCACTGGATTTTGAGATTTTTATGTCCTAGTACATGGTCAATTTTTGTAAATGTTCCATGTACTGCTGAGAAAAAGGTATATTCCTTTCTATTCCCATTCAATTTTCTCCAAAGATCTATCATATCTACCTTATCTAGAGTTTTATTTACCTCCTTAACCTCTTTCTTGTTTATTTTGAGGTTAGATTTATCAAGTTCAGAAAGAGGGAGGTTGAGGTCCCCCACTAGTATAGTTTTGCTGTCAATTTCTTCCTTCAACTCCCTCAATCTCTCCTCTAAGAATCTGGATGCTATACCACTTGGAGCATACATGTTTAGTAATGATATTGCTTCATTGTCTATGGTGCCTTTTAGCAGGATATAGTTTCCATCCTTATCCCTTTTGATTAGATCTATTTCTGCTTTTGCTTTGTCTGAGATTAGGATTGCTACTCCTGCCTTTTTTACATCAGCTGAAGCACAATATATTCTGTTCCATCCTTTAACCTTTAACCTATGTGTATCCCCCCGTTTCAAATGTGTTTCTTGTAAGCAGCATATTGTTGGATTATGGCTTTTAATCCATTCTGCTATCCGTCTCCGTTTTATGGGAGAATTCATTCCATTCACATTCACAGTTATGATTACAATCTGTGTATTTCCCTCCATCTTCTTTCCCACCATTTGTGCTTTTAGCTCTGCTGTCTCCCTTCCCCTCCTCACTAGTATTTACTTTTCACCACCTCCTCTTGCCGCCTTCCCCTCTTTCTTTTAGCCCCCCTCCCTTTTACTCCCCTTTACTCTTATTGCTTCTTCCCTCCCTTTTGCCTCCCTCCCCTTTCTTCCCTCTTCCCCTCCCACTGCTTATAGAGCTAGTTAGGATTTTCTACTTAAGTTTATTGTTCCTTCCTTTAAACAAATCCGATGAGAGTACCTCTCACATAATGCTCATCTCCCTCCCCTCTTTCCCTCTACTATGATTTTGTACTTCTTCTTGTGATGTAATTTGCCATTTCCTGCTTCCTCCTTTTCACACCTCCTATTACACTCCCTTCTCATACTTAAATCACATTTTTTATCATGATATCATTTACTTTATATTCGTTCCCCCTATGCTTATCCCTTTTATATTTCTTAATAGACGCACAGTTCTTGAGATAAACAGATAACATCTTCCCTTATAGGGAGGTGAACAACTTGCCCTCATTGAGTAGCAAGTTGTTCCCCCCCCCCACCCCCCACTGTTTACCTTTTTATGATTCTCTTGAGACCTGCATTTGAAGATCGAATTGTCTATTAAGTTCTGGTGTTTTGGTCAGGAAACTCTGGAAATCCCTTACTTCGTTGAATGACTTTCTCCTTGCCTGAAATGTTATGCTGAACTTTGCTGGGTAGTTGATCCTTGGTTGCAGTCCCAGCTCCTTTGCCTTACGGAATATTGGGTTCCAATTCTTTCGATCTTTTAATGTAGAAGCTGCAAGGTCCTGTGTAATCCTGATTGTATCCCCTTGATATTTAAATTGTTTCTTTCTGGCTGCTTGTAATATTTTTTCCTTCACTTGATAGCTCTGGAATTTGGCAACTATATTTCTTGGGGTTTTGAGTTTGGGGTCCCTTTCAGGAGGGGAACGGTGGATTCTTTCGATGACTATTTTGCCCTCTGAATCTAGTACTTCTGGGCAGTTTTCCTTGATGATTTCCTGGAAGATATTGTCCAGGCTCTTTTCTCCATCCTGGGTTTCTGGCAGGCCAATAATTCTTAAGTTTTCCCTTCTGGATCTATTTTCCAGGTCAGTTGTTTTTCCAATTAGATATTTTACATTTTCTTCTATCTTTTCATTCTTTAGATTTTGTTTGACTGATTCTTGCTGTCTCATTGAGTCGTTAGTTTCTACTTGCCCAATTCTAATCTTCATCACATTGTTTTCTTCTGTTAACTTTTGTATCTCTTTTTCCATCTGCCCAATTTTTCCTTTTAATAAGCTATTTTCTCCAGTTAATTTTTGTACTTCCTTTTCCATTTGGCCTTTCAGGAATTTATTTTCTCCAGCTAATTTTTGTACTTCCTTTTCCATTTGGCCTTTCAGGAATTTATTTTCTCCAGTTAATTTTTGAACTTCTTATTCCATTTGTTCAATTTTCCTTTTCAGGGACATGTTCT
The DNA here is from genome assembly GCA_023548195.1 of Bettongia penicillata ogilbyi. Lineage (NCBI taxonomy): Eukaryota > Metazoa > Chordata > Mammalia > Diprotodontia > Potoroidae > Bettongia > Bettongia penicillata. The sequence continues at coordinate 43,423 of JAJHZJ010000480.1, read as the reverse complement.
CATCAGTGAATTCTTTCTTAATAATTTTAAAATCATTGGCCAGTTTATCTTCTATTTCCTTCTTCAGCTGTTCCAGGAGAGCTGCTTGTACTTGCGAGTAGTTCATAGTCCCTTCTGAAGTTTCAGATGGAAGTACAGTCTCAGCTGTGACCTCTTTGGGGCTTGTGTTTTGGTCCTTATCCCCATAGAAAGATTCTATGGTTCTTTCGGCCCTCTTCTTTTTCCTATTCATGATTTTGATTGAATGTTGTGGCTTCTGGTTCTTTCAGTCAGAAGCTGGAGAACTTTTTGCTGAGCTGATGTGTGAAAAAGCTAAAAGCAGGTATTTGTTTGGTGTTTCCCTGATCAGCCCTGGGTTTAGCTTGTTAAGTGTGGGGGAGTGGTCTGGTCCCAGGAGATCTCAGCTGAATTGAGGCAAAGGCAAGCTCAGGGGCTGGTAATCCCAACTGCCCTATTGTCTTTCTGATTCCTCTGGACAGCTGAGGTTGCCTAGATGTTAATGCGTGTTCCCACCCCTCCTGGGGCTCCTCTCCTGGTGCTGAGGCTTGCCTGGGTCCTAGTGCGAATTTTCCCTGCCCTGGGTCCTCTGTCCTTCCGGTTTGCCTCTGCCACCGTATGAGGAATCCCCCTTAGCTATTTTCCTCGTCTCAGGTGTTATGAGACTATTGGTCTCCTTCTTCTAATTCTACTGATCTGGGATTTTTCTGGGGAGATATTTTATGGTTCTTTCGCGGTCATCAAGGGGGAAGGAGAGAGCATTAGCTGATTACACCGCCATCCTGGCTCCCGGAAGTTCAAGTAAGTGACTCACCGGAGTTTGATCTTCGGGCTGAAGGTCCCAGGAGCTGCTGCGCTGATATCGGGTGCTCCGAGGCTCTCACTGACTCGGTTGGGCTTGTCTCCCGCCCGGGGTGCCGCTCCTCTGGTTCCGCCCGCCACTCAGGTTTCTCGGATCTCCTCCGCTCCGCTGCACTGGCCGTGCTGCGCTGGCCACGCTGCGCTGTGCGCTGTGGGCTCACCCCCGCGGATCAGATCCTTCCCGTGGACCTTCCAGCCCCACCTGAGCTCCGAATCTGTTACCGTCTGTCTCCCACTCGATTCTGCACCTCCAAAATTTGGTCAGATTCTCCTTTCAGAGGTACCTGGAGAAATTTGTCTCAGAGCTCAGGTGAGTAGCTGCTCTCACTCCTCCATCTTGGCTCCGCCCCCAATTCAGGTTTATTCTTGAAGGGACTTCTAACTGTCGGTAATCGATTCTACTCTACAACCTTGCTTGTACTTAGTAAAAGTGATAGAGTTCGGAGAAGTAAGAGGGAAGGAACAAAAATTCAGCACTCACATTCTAAAGGACTGATCCTACTACGGCAATACCTGAGGGGTAATTTTCGGCTTTCTTAGTGATTCATTTACTTTTATGCAATACCTCTAGGCAGAAGAAAAAGCCTACTATGTGTTTCTGATTTCAAAAGGTGGATTTGAGGAATTAGAGAAAATCAAGCTTATAAGCTGTATTGTTTCTTTAGGGGATAAAATTAAGAGGATTAAAGGGCTATGTCATGTCTGGTTTATTTCCTTATATAACCATAAAGCTAGTGACTCTTATTGCAATTCATTTTTGCAAAATGAACATTTTATAACAAATATGAGAATGAGAAATATAGCAAAATAACACGTAACCTAATTAATTAGCCTACTGATAGTATACTCTGGTTTAATTACATGCATTACATGAAATCAGGAAAATAGAAATGCCTGTTACAAAATTGTCTCTATTATTGACTATTCAACCATAGCATTGTAGAGATTAATTTATTAATGTGTACAAAAAAGTTGAAGATGTATATTCTTTTTTACATCAATACATGAATAAATCTGTGATCTCATCTTCATGCTTCTCTCAAGAGCTCATATCATACCCATCCATACCTTCTCATCCTGCAGGATTCTTAACCATGTACTCCAAAAATCATTTGTAGAGGATGTAACCAGTTTACTATAGGCTTTTATCTAAATTTTTCTTTCCCCCTTATGTCCTCACCCCTGTATGTTAATATTCCATGGTTACCAATGAAGCACTCTGTCCATATGCTATGAATTTCTTTTTGATTTCTTGGTTTCTCAGAAAGTCATTAGACTCCATCTGTTCCATTCTAATTTTGAGAGAACTATTTTCTTCAGTGAGCTTTTGAACCTCTTTTTCCATTTGGCTAATTCTACTTTTGAAAGCATTCTTCTCCTCATTGGCTTTTTGAACCTCTTCTGCCAATTGGGTGAGCCTATTTTTCAAGGTGTTATTTTCCTCAGCATTTTTTTGGGTCTCCTTTAGCAAGGTATTGATCCATTTTTCATGCTTTTCTTGCATCTCTCTCATTTCTCTTCCCAGTTTTTCCTCCACCTGTCTAACTTGATTTTCAAAATCCTTTTTGAGCTCTTCCATGGCCTGAGCCCACTGGACATCCACCTCGGATGTCTGGGATACAGAGGCCTTGACCTCCCTGATCTTTCCCTGATGGTAAGAATTGTTCCTCGTCATCAGAAATGAAAGGCAGGAACATCTGTCCCCCAAGAAGGTAGCTTTCTATGGTCTTATTTGTCTTCCCTTTTCTGGGCATTTTCCCAGCCAGTTCCTTGACTTCTGAGATTCCTCTCCACCCCCACCTAGATCCACCTAGCTAGTGCTTGGGGTCTGAAATTCAAATGCTGCTACCCAGCCTCAGGGCTTTTGGTGGTGGGCGGGGCTGCTATTCAGTGTGAGCTTAAGTTCTGGTGCTCAGGTGGGGGCAGGGCCACCTCCCAGGCTCAGTTCTATGCTATGAATTTCTTTAGCTAAAGAACTAACCCACCTTCTTTACCACCCACACATTTCTTGCAAGGAAGTCATTGATAGTAATGCACCATTATTTCCTCATACCTATCAGATTTCTGTCTATTATTGTCTGGATGAACTGAAGTTTTACTACTTTGGAGACTGTGACATTCCATGATTTAATGCATATAGGACTCCTGGACAGATACTGAGAAGAAGATGAGTCTTTGTTTCTAAGAGCATCTTGACTTTTTTCAAAGTACTGATTGGTTTTTCAAACTTTGTTTAGCTCTCTCCTTACTTCCTTGGTTGATTCTGAACCCAGCTCATTGTCTGCAATGCCTCTGTACAAGATATATTTAGCAATAGATTATCAATGACATGGTTTGAATAATAGTCACTACTCATTCATTTTTTTCCTGTACAGACTCAGGTTATAAGGTCCCAAATCTCATTGGAGAAGCTGTGTAATATCTAGGAGGTGAATGCAATCAGCACAATACAATCAGCAAGACAAGGTGTCTTGAGAGCTAGCTCATTCATAGGGATTTTCTTTTACTTTGTGTACTGTACCTGAATCCATTATAGCAATAACAAACCCCTTTGGGTAGTGTATATCTCCATTTTATGGGTTGTTTGATTATTACTTATGAGAAAATCTCGTATGGTCTTCACAAATGTTGAAGCGAGTTTAAATTCTTGGTTCTACTATAGGCAGCTAGTGTAACTCTTTTGTTTACTTAGTTAAGCTGTAATGCTATGTACTTAAAACTTGAGTAAATCATCTCACTACTCTGGGCCTGAATTGTCATAGCCAAAAAAAAAGAGGTGATTGAACTAGGTGATCTCAACTTTGCAACTCTCTGTAAAAACCTTGATGTCCTTGTCTCTTGTCATATTCTTTCATGATCAGTTTACATACTCCTGTAGTATGAGGTATTGTTATCAGTCTCTGATGGCTTTTGTTTAAATCTTGATTGCTTTGGAGTTGATCTGGCTCCACAGATTTTGGAAGTAATCTCTCTGCATCAACTAAAAAATAAATACAGTTTTGATGTAGTAGTTGTGTGTGTTGGAGTGAGTTGTCATGGACAAAATAAATATTTCTTCGGACAAATAAGAATTCTTCTGATTAAAATATATTATTGTTTATAATTAATCATAAAATTATAACAATAATATTTATGTAGTACTTCTGAAAATATGTATATCACGAAGTGGGCTCAGAGAAGTTAAAAATGATTTGTCTAGAGTTACACACATAATCAGTGTCAGATCTTGGAATTGAAGCTAAGTTTTTCTTTTAACTTTGTGAGTAATGGTTTGAAAAAGCATTTGCCTCAGAACTACTGTTTTGTTTCCTTTGAATATAACTTTATTTATTTAGTTTTTTACTTTACAAGTAATATTTTGAAAAATCATTTATCTTGGAGTAACTGTTTTGAATTGTTTTTAATATATATATTTTTCTTTTATTTTGTTAAATATTTCCCAGTTACATATAAATTTTTTAACATTCATTTTACCATTTTGAGTTCCAAAATTTTCAACCTACTGGCTCCTTCTCCCTTTTTGAGAAGTCAAGCTATTTGATGTTGCTCATACATGTGAAGTCATGCAAAATATATTTCCATGTTTAACCATAGTTCAAAAGAAAATACAGAAAAAAGTATACTTCAATCTGCTCTCAAAGTTCATCAGTTCTCTATAGGTGGATAGCATTTTTCATCATGAGTCCTTTGGAATTGGTTTGAATCAGTGTCATGACCAGAACAGCTAAGCCTTTTGCAGTTGAACATCATTATAATATTTCTGTCACTATGTCCAATGTTACCCTGGTTCTGCTCATTTCACTTTGTATCAGTTCATATAAGTCTTTCTGGTTTTTTATAAAATCATCCTTTTCTTATGGTACAATAGTGTTCTATCACAATCATATACCACATCTTGTACAGCCACCACAAACAGCAGCTATAAATATTTTTATACAAATAGGTCATTTTCATTTTATTTAATCTCTTTGGAACATTGCTGGGTACTGCTGGAGTAAAAGGTATTCATGATTTTATACCACTCTGTGTGTAGTTCGAAATTATGGTCCAGAATAGTTGGAATAGTTCACAACTCTACTAGCAATGCATTAGTGTCCCTATTTTCCCACCTCTGTTTTCGCATTTGTCATTTTCCTTTTCTGTCTTGTTAGCCTATCTAATAAGTATGAAGTGATAATTGAGTTGTTTTAATTTGAATTTCTCTAATCAGTAGTGATTTAGAGTGTTTTCATATGGCCATTGATAGCTTTCATTTTTTCTTCTGAAACATGCTTTGACTGTCAACTGAGGAATTGCTCCTATTTTTATAAATTTGATTCAACTCCTTATATACTTTATCAGAGAATCTTGCTGTAAACTTTCCCCCATTTTTCAGTTTTCCTTTTAATTTTTGCTGCATTGGTTTGGTTTGTGTAAAAGCCTTTAATGTAATCAAAATTGCTGATATTACTTTCTGTGACCGTCTTTTTTTTGGAGGGGGCATTAACTTTTCCCTTATCCATACATCTGATATGTAAAATTTTCCATGTGCCCCTAGTTAATTTATGATGTTGTCCTTTTACATCTAAATCATATATACCCATTTTGACATTGTCTTGGTATGTGGTGTGAAATATATGTCCTTTCTGCCAAAATGCTTTCCAGTTTTCTCAGCACTTTTTAAAATCATGTCCAAATTGCTTGGATCTTTAGGCTTATCAAACATTAGACTGCTGTGGTGATTCACTGCTATATATTGTGTACATAATTTATTCCACCTATTTCTCACTCCATTTCTCTTTTTTAATTTATTTATTTGTTTTTAAGTTTTCAACATTCATTTCCACCAAATTTGAATTTCAAATTTTCTCCCCATCTTTCCCTTCCCCCACCCCAAAACACCATGCATTCTGATGATCTATTCCCCCAATCTACCCTCCTTTCTACCACACCCTTCCCTTCCCTTATCCCCATCTTCTTTCTTCTCTTGTAGGGCAAGGCAGAGTTCTATGCCCCATTACCTGTATTTCTTATTTCCTAGTTATTTGCAAAAACAGTTCTTAACATTTATTCCTAAAACTTTTGAGTTCTAACTTCTCTGCCTTCCTCCCTCCCTACCCATCATGTTGAGAAAGACGACCTATATTTCCCTCCATCCTATCCTGCCCCTGCCATTTATTCTATTTTCTTTTTTGACCTTATCCCTCCCCAAAAGTGTTTACTTCTAATCATGCCCCTCCTCTCATTTGCCCTCCCTTATGTCATCCCCCTCACACCTCTCTTATCCCCTTTCCTCCTACTTTCCTGTAGTGTAAGATAGATTTTCATACCAAATTGAGTGTGCATGTTATTCCCTCCTTAGACCAAATGTGATGAGAGTAAGCTTCACTTTTTCTTTCTCACCTCTCCCTTTTCTCTTCATTGAAAAAATTTTTTCTTGCCTATTTTATGAGAGATAATTTGCCCCATTCCATTTCTTCCTTTCTCCTTCCAATATGTTCTTCTCTCATTCCTTAATTCTATTTATTTAGATATCATCCCCTCCTATTCAACTCGCCTTGTATCCTCTGTCTATATATGTGTGGGTGTATGTTTGTGTGTGTGTGTGTGTGTAACCCCTCCAACTACCCAAATACTGAGAAAAGTTTCGAGAGTTACAAATATTATCTTTCCATGTAGGAACGTAAACAGTTCAGCTTTAATAAGTCCCTTATGACTTCTCTTTGTTGCTTCCTTTTTCATGCTTCTTCTCATTCTTTTGTTTGAAAGTCAGATTTTTCTATTCAGCTCTGGTCTTTTCATCAAGAATACTTGAAAGTCCTCTATTTCATTGAATGACCATTTTTTCCCTTGAAGTATTATACACAGTTTTGCTGGGTAGATGATTCTTGGTTTTAATCCTAGTTCCTTTGACTTCTGGAATATCATATTCCAAGACCTTCAGTCATTTAGTGTAGAAGCTGCCAGATCCTGTGTTTATCCTGATTGTATTTCCACAATTCTCAAACTGTTTCTTTCTGGCTGTTTGCAATATTTTCTCCTTGATCTGGGAACTCTGGAATTTGGCTACAATATTCCTAGGAGCTTTTCTTTTTGGATCTCTCTCAGGAGGTTATCAGTGAATTCTTTCAATATTTATTTTACCTTCTGATTCCAGAATATCAGGGCAGTTTTCCATGATAATTTCATGAAAAATGATGTCTAGGCTCTTTTGTGATCATGTCTTTCAGGTAGTGCCATAATTTTTAAATTGTCTCTCCTAGATCTATTTTCCAGATCAGTTGTTTTTCCAATGAGATATTTCATATTGTCTTTTATTTTTTCATTCTTTTGGTTTTGTTTTATAATTTCTTGGTTTCATATAAAGTCATTAGCTTCCATCTGCTCCATTCTAATTTTTAAAGAGCTATTTTCCTCAGTGAGCTTTTGAACCTTCTTGTCCATTTGGCTAATTCTGCTGTTTAAGTCATTCACTGACTTTTTGGGCCTCTTTTGCCGTTTGAGTTATTCATTAGTTTTTTGGCCTCTTTTGCCATTTGAGTTAGTTTACTTTTAAAGGTGTTAATTTCTTTAGCATTTTTTTTGAATCTCCTTTAGCAAGTTGTTGACCTGCTTTTCATGATTTTCTTGCATTACTCTCATTTTTCTTCCCAGCCTTTCCTCCACCTCTCTTACTTGGTTATCAAAATCCTTTTTTAAGCTCTTTCATGGCCTGAGACCACTGCACATCCACTTTGGAGGTTTTGAATGCAGAAGCCCTGACCCCCTAGGTCTTCCTCTTATGGTAGGCATCACTCCTCCTCATTCGAAAGAATAGAAGATAATACTTATTCACCAACGAAAGTACCTTTCTCTTGTCTTATTCTTTTTCCCTTTTGGGGCATTTTTCAGCCAATCACTTGACTTTCAGTTCTTTGTCAAGGGGGTGGGGTATACTCCAGGAGCCTGTAAGTTTTCAGTTCCTCCAAGATGACACAATCATGGGAGAGAAATTTGTTCCTCTCCTGGCCTGTGCTCTGGTCTGTGAGCAGGATTTCCTCTCCAGAGCCTCCACCAGTTCCACCACCCCAGAACTCCTCCTTACCCCAGGCAACTATTCGGTGTTGAGATTCTGATCAGCAGCTCAATTCCCCCAGGGGCTTTAGGCCACAGCTCCAACAATGCAAATTGATACTGTCTGGGCTTGGGGCTAGACCCCTGTGCTCCCTTCTCAGCCAAGTGAAAGAGCTTTCTCACTGACCTCGGAAGCTGTCTTTGGCATTTGTGAGTTGAGGAATCTGGGATCCGCCGCTGATGCTGCTGGCTCCTTGAAGACTGCTCTAGTCCTGTCCTTGCGGTGGCAAATGAGGACCAAATAGATCTTGAATTGTTTAGATCTGTCTTTATTTGTGCGAAAAGTGTTTCATAATTGTTTTCATGGAGTCCATGGGTTTGTCTTGGCAGGAAGACTGCCAAATATTTTATATTGGAATTATTGTTTCTAAACAATTTTTAGGTTACCAGAGCTCTTAACTATCAAAATAAAACATGGAAAAGGTTGATGAGACAAAAAATAATTTATTTCTAAGAAGAACTCACCTTTTTAAGAGCCCAATAGCAAAAAATCCAAAGTCCTTCTACAACAAGCTTAAAGTAAAAGGATTTTGAAACTGAGACAGAAGTTTTACTCTTTTATCACTTGAGTAATGTGTTCTACTTTTTTTTTAGAATATCTCACTGTAGCATTCCAATGCTTTTTTCACTTGAATAAGAAAAAAGATTCTTTTTAGTTAGAGCTTAATAATAATTGGATTTTATTTTTTGGCAGATGTGATTCTGAAAATCGTTATGTTGGTAACCCACTCAGAGGAACATGTTACTGTAAGTAGTTGAATTTTTTTTTCTTTTAATATGTTTTACATTATTAGTTAATCTGAGACATTGTAGGTTTATTGACTTCTTTAAAAAAAAAAAAACAGCTTTGAGGTCTTGATGCTATCATTCCTTTGTCAAAATGTAGGAATTCTCTTTTTTCTTAAGTCAGTTGTAGGACTCCTGCTTGAAAGTTTAGCCCAACATACACATGGGTTCATACATAGAAGAGTATGCTATAGTGGATCTGGTTGTTCTTAGTTTAGGACTCAGAAAAGTAATGTAATAAACATACTTAGATTTCAACATAACATGCCTTATTGACAACATAACATGCCTTATTGAGGATAATTCTCGAACAAAGCATTTTACAAAAGTGACATATTTTGGAGTTCATTCATAATACCTAGAGAAATCAAACATTTCAAACAGTAGTTTGAAATTATAAATATAAAGTGAAGTTGAAGGAAAGGACACATGACAATAATTATATTTTTAGATCTGAGACACTTAAAAGGAAATAATTTGATGCTCTCCCTATCTTATTAAGTAAAAACTGTAAATTTTCTTTGTTTGAAACAAATTGTACTATAACCCACATAGCCTTTCACCTTTAGGTCTCTAGTACTATGATTCTCCTGTCAAATTCTTAAAATATTTAAATTATTGTATTTTTTGTCTGATAGATAATAGTTTTAACAATTTTGCTTATGTTACAACTTACTATATCATAATATCTACCCAGCATTCATAACTGTTAGAATGGATTATAGATGAATTAAATAAACCAAACAGCTCCTCCTTTTGTACAGTACATTTAAGTCCACTGACTTAATTATATTCTATTCTATTCAATAAACATTTATCAAGTACCTGCTTTGAACAGTATATTGGAAAAGTTGCTTATTCCCTTTACTCCAAGAGCCTATAGTCTAGTATACAAACAACAAAAAGTTACCCAAGTAGCAATGCCAATTAGTCATTCAACAAGCAGCCATTAAGGACCCCTCTGTGCCAGGTACTATGCTAGGTAGAAGCTACAAAGACAGAAATAAAACAATCCCTGATCTTGAGGTGTTCACATTCTACTGGAGAGGAAAACATGTGTGTATATACCCATACACACAAGCATATATATGTTTATATGTATATGTGTATATATTGGTATAATGAATAAAGATAGAAATAGGTACTGGACCTATGGCTTCATTGATATAAGGAACTTGCACATGGGTAAATTCATTTTAACAGTGCAAGATGACTCCTTATTTGCAACTTACAGTTTTGAGAGTTGCCTGGACCGTTGAGAAGTTGAATCACTTTCTTAGAGTCACATAGCAAGTATGTGACAGAGGCAAGACTTAAACCAGGTTCGCTTGACTCCAAGGCCAGGGTTTTATCCACTTCACCACACTCTCTTGCAGTATGGTATATACAGAATAAATACAAAATATATTATATAAATACAGAAGAAATACAAATGGTTTTACAAGGCAGAGGTAAAGGGAGAGTACATTGTGGTCATGAGAGGAAAGCCAGTGCAAAGACAAGGAGAAGGGAAATGGAGTGTCATATGAGAGGAATAGTAAGAAGTATCACTGTAGATGACCTATAGAGTTTAGGAAGAGGCATAAATATTTCATGAGGCTAGAAAGAAAGGGTAAGCTAGGTTTCTAATGACTTTGAAAATCAAAGAAAAGAGTTTATATTTTATCTCAAAAGCAATGGTGAGCTGCTATAATTGATTGAGTAAAAGAGTGACACAGTCAAATCCTTTTGAAAATTGTATAGGCTGGAGTCTAGTGGAAAGAGGGCTAAGGGAGGGATACTAATTAGGAATCCATTGCAGCAGCAGAGGTGACTATTGATGAACTAATGTAGTTTTGTAAGTTAAGAGAAGAAGACTGATAACAAGTGTTGTGGAAGAAGAAATAATGAAATCTGGACACTGAATACATGTATGTTGTAGAGAATGATGAGTCAAAGATAACATTTATGTAATATTTCTAGGAGAGTGACAGGATGATGACTCCAAAGAAGGATGAATTTGGAAGGAAAGAGAATTATTTCTGTTTTGACCATTGAGTTTGAGGTGTCTCCAGGGTGTATAGTTTTAAATGTTCAATAGACATTCATGGAATCAGGGAATAGTCTCAAGCTAGATGTGTTGAATTATGAGTCATCTGCAAATAGATGATGCTTGAACCCATGAGAGCTAATTATTTCACTTAGAGATTACTGAAAGGAAATAGAAAGAGACCCAGGATAGAAGATGAAAAGGCATTGTCATTGCACAACATACATAGGAAAAGTTGGACCAAGAAGGATAAGAGATGGTCCATGACTTCTAGATTACTTCATAAAGTAAAGATTACTTCATTACCTCATACTTTATGAGGACATAATTGCTTATGTAGACTTGAAAGAAAGAGAAGCTGGTCAATAGGCAGACATAGTAGAGGAGGGGATCTGTTCTAGGCATAGGTAATAGAATATGCAAATTCATGTATGCTACAAAAGGCAGGGTACTATTAGGGAATGTTTGCTAGTATAATGTAGCTGGATAGTGGGTGCAAGAAACATAGTGTGCAACAAAGTTCATAAAGTTTGTTGGGATCAGACTGAAAATTTATTGAATGTATATTTTGTTTCCTATAAGCATGGGGAATCACTAAACGAATCTCTGAGCAGAAGAATGAATACATTAATTAATTAAGATTATTTAGACAGGTGACTGGAGATTAGAATGCAGTGGGGGAAACACTAGGGGCAAAAAGACTGATTAAGCTAGTATACTCATTGTAGTAGAGACACTTTGAATTATTTTTTAAAGTATAAATGTAGATGGAAATGAAGAGGATAAATGAAAGGTGGAGCCAAGATGGCAGAGTAACCATCAGGACTTGCTAGTACTCTGCCCACAAACCCAGCCGAATACCTGCAAAAAAATGACTCTAATCAAAATTGTGGAGGTGCAGAACCCACAGAATGACAGAGTGAATCAAATCTCCTACCCATGACATCCTGGAAAGTCACCAGAGAGTGTCTATCACACCACGTTAGGGGCTCAGCACAGTGCAGCATGGGCTATGCTGGCAGAGAGGGGACCTAAGCAGGCCTTGGGGGGATTGAATCTCAGGCAGTTGTGGTGGTTTCCAGACTTCATGACCCCAAAATGCTGAGGACAAATTGGAAGGTCAGTGAAAAACCTTGTGGGAGACTACTGAGGAGGAGCCCGCAGCAGCCGCCACTGAATCCAGAGCTGTAGGCCCATGGATTGTGTGGGGATCGATTGGCTGACAATATACCCCTGATCCCTCCTAGAAGGGGAGAAGTACCTTGACAAGGAGGTCAAAAGTCAGGTAAATAGCTAGGAAAATGAGCAAAAATCCGAAAAAGAATCAAACTATAGAATCTTACTTTGGTGACAAGGAAGACCAAAGTATACAAAGAGAAGACAACAACGTCAAAGCTTCTCCATCCAAAGCCTCCAAAAGACATATGAATTGCTCTCAGGTCATGGAAGAGCTCAAAAAGGATTTTGAAAATCAAGTAAGAGAAGTAGAGGAAAAGTTGGGAATAGAAATGAAGAAATAGACAATTTGAAATATCTCATTGGAAATATAATTAATCTGGAAAATAGATCCAGGAGAGACAATTTGAAAATTATCAAACTACCTGAAAACTGTGATCAAAAAAAGAGCCTAGACATCATCTTTCAAGAAATTATCAAGGAAAACGGTTCTGATAATGTAGAGCCAGTGGGTGAAATAGATATTGAAAGAATCCACCTTTGCCTCCTGAAAGAGATTCCAAAAGGAAGCTCCTAGGAATATTGTAGACAAATTGCAGAGCTTCCAGATCAATGAGAAAATACTATAAGCAGCTAGAAAGAAACAGTTTAAGTATTGTGGAAATTCAATCAGGACAACAGAAGATCTAGCAGCTTCTACATTAAGGGATTTCAGGGCTTAGAATATGATATTCCAGAGGTCAAATGATCTAGGATTAAAATCAAGAATTGCCTATCCAGCAGAACTGAGTATAATACTTCAGGGGAAAAAATGGTCATACGATGAAATAGAAGACTTTCAAGCATTCTTGTTAAAATGTCCAGAGATGAATAGAGAACTTGAATTTCAAACACAAGTATCAAGAGAAGCGTGGAGAGGGAGGAGCCAAGATGGCAGACTAGAAAGACTCATGTATGCTAACTCTGAATCCACAGCCCATAAATTTCCTGTAAAAACAACTCCCCACAAATTCTGGATCAGTGCAAGCTGCGCAGAAACACAGTGGACGAGATTTCTGTTCCACAGAGCCCTGGAAAGCCATCCCCAGGGGTCCGTCAGGCTCTGGATGTGGAGCCCAGCCCTGCCCTGCCCTGGCCTCGCGGCCCCAGAGGAGCAGATCCGAGCAGGCTTCAGGGAAGGAACCTCTGGTGGCTGCGAAGGTCCCTCTGCCCCCAGGCGATACAGGTCAGTGAGAGAGAATTTGGGGCTGGCTGAGAGGGGCACCCTCAGGAGGCAGTGGCAGAGGCAGCAGTGGCGGCCCAGGACTCCCAGAGCAAGCAGGAGCTCAGGGCCATTACTGAAGGTCTCTGCACAAACCCCCTGAGGGAGCTGAGCCTGGGAGGTGGCCCTGCCCCCACCTGAGCATCAGAACTTAAACTCACATTGAATAGCAGCCCCGCGCACCATGGAAAGCCCTGAGGCTGGGGAGCAGCATTTGAATCTCAGACCTAGCTAGGCACTAGCTAGGCAGATGTAGGCAGGGGTGGACAGGAATCTCAGAAGTCATGGTACTGGCTGAGAAAATGCCCAGAAAAGGGAAGAAAAATAAGACCATAGAAAGCTACCTTCTTGGGGGACAGATGTTCCTGCCTTTCATTTCTGATGACGAGGAACAATTCTTACCATCAGGGAAACATGTGGAGGTCGGGGCCTCTGCATCCCAGACATCCCAGGTGGATATCCGGTGGGTTCAGGCCATGGAAGAGCTCAAAAAGGATTTTGAAAATCAAGTTAGACAGGTGGAGGAAAAACTGGGAAGAGAAATGAGAGAGATGCAAGAAAAGCAAGAAAAACAGGTCAATACCTTGCTAAAGGAGACCCAAAAAAATGCTGAAGAAAGTAACAACTTGAAAAATAGGCTCACCCAATTGGCAAAAGAGGTTCAAAAAGCCAATGAGGAGAAGAATGCTTTCAAAAGCAGAATTCGCCAAATGGAAAAAGAGGTTCAAAAGCTCACTGAATTTAATAGTTCTCTCAAAATTAGAATGGAACAGATGGAGGCTAATGACTTTATGAGAAACCAAGAAATCACAAAACAAAGCCAAAAGAATGAAAAAATGGAAGAGAATGTGAAATATCTCATGGGAAAAACAACTGACCTGGAAAATAGATCCAGGAGAGACAATTTAAAAATTATGGGACTACCTGAAAACAATGATCAAAAAAAGAGCCTAGACATCATCTTTCATGAAATTATCAAGGAAAAACTGCCCTGATATTCTAGAACCAGAGGGCAAAATAAGTATTCAAGGAATCCATTGATCACCGCCTGAAAGAGATCCAAAAAGAGAAACTCCTAGGAACATTGTGGCCAAATTCCAGAATTCCCAGGTCAAGGAGAAAATATTGCAAGCAGCTAGAAAGAAACAATTCCAGCATTGTGGAAATACAATCAGGATAACACAAGATCTAGCAGCTTCCACATTAAGGGATCGAAGAGCGTGGAATAGGATATTCCAGAAGTCAAAGGAACTAGGACTCAAACCAAGAATCACCTACCCAGAAAAACTGAGTATAATACTTCAGGGGGAAATATGGTCTTTCAATGAAACAGAGGACTTTCAAGCATTCCTAATGAAAAGACCAGACCTGAAAAGAAAATTTGACTTTCAAACACAAGAATGAGAAGAAGCATGAAAAAGTAAACAGCAAAGAGGGACTTACCATAAGGGACTTACCAAAGGTGAACTGTTTACATTCCTACATGGAAAGACAATATTTGTAACCCTTAAAACTTTTCAGTATCTGGGTAGTTGGTGGGACCATACACACACACACACACACATACGCACACACACATACACACATGCATGCACATACAGAGGCAGAGAGCACAGAGTGAATTGAATAGGATGGGACCATATCTTAAAAGAAATTAAGGCAAATGGTGAGAGAGAAATGTAGTGGGAGGAGAAAGGGTGAAATGGAATGGGGTAAATTATCTCTCATTCAAGAGGCAAGCAGGAGACTTTTTAGTGGAGGGAAAAAGAGGAGAGTTGAGAAAAAACATGAAGTTTACTCTCATCACATTCGACTAAAGGAAGGAATAAAATGCACACTCATTTTGGTATGAAAACCTATCTTACAATACAGGAAAGTGGGGGAGGAAATAAGCAGGGTGGGGGGGGATGATGGAAAGGAGGGCAATAGGAGGAGGGAGCAATTTGAAGTCAACACTCAGGGAGGGACAGGATCAAAAGAGAGAATAGAAACAATGAGGGGCAGGACAGGATGGAGGGAAATATAGTTAGTCTTACACAACAAGACTATTATCGAAGTCATTTACAAAACTACACAGATATGGCCTATATTGAATTGCCTGCCTTCCCAAAGGGAATGGGTGGGGAGGGAGGCATGGAGGGAATTTGGAACTCAAAGTTTTAGGAACAACTTTTAGTTTAGTTTAGTATTGTTCTTGCTACTAGGAAATTAGAAATTTTCTAGTGAAAGCGTAAAAAGAGATAATGAAGGTTAAACAGAACAAAATAGGATGGAGAGAAATGAATAGTTACCAGAACTGTGAATGTAAATGGAATGAACATACTCACAAGATGGAAACAGATAGAATGGATTAGATACCAGAATCAACAATATGTTTTTTACAAGACATTTATTTGAAACAGAAAGACACACAGAGTTTAAAAGAGGGGCTATGCAGAATCTATTATGCTTCAGCTGAAGTAGAAAAAAAAAGGGAGGAACAACAAGCATTATCTCAGAGAAGCCTAAAGCAAAAATGGACCTTATAAAAAATACAATCCGAGAAACTATACTTTACTAAAAAAAGGTATGATAGACAATGAAGTGACATTACTA
The DNA here is from genome assembly GCA_023548195.1 of Bettongia penicillata ogilbyi. Lineage (NCBI taxonomy): Eukaryota > Metazoa > Chordata > Mammalia > Diprotodontia > Potoroidae > Bettongia > Bettongia penicillata. Next base: position 27,626 of record JAJHZJ010000480.1, on the reverse strand, counting down.
CTAAACAGATGTGCACTAAATGGCATGGCATCCATATTCTTAAAGAAAAAGCTATAGGGGTTATAAGAGCAAATAGTATAACTAAACTAGTGGGGAGCCTCAACTTTCCCCTCTCAAAACTAGATAACACTATAAAACACACAGGAAAAAAACTTATTAAGGAGGAAACAGAGTTTTAGAAAAGTTAAATGTGATAGAGCATTGAAGAAAAATTAATGGAAATAGGAAGGAGTATGCCTTTTCCTAAGTTGTATATGGCACCTTCACAAAAAGTGACCAAGTATTGGAGCATAAAACTCATAGATACAGAAAGTTAAATAGCAAGTATTAATCTAAATAAATAATCTAGTTTTAGAGAGTGAGTGGGTCAAAGAACAAATCATAGAATCAATAAATAATTTTATTAAAAGGAATGCTAATGATGACACAATAAACTAAAATTTGTGGGATGTAGCCAAAGCAGTACTTATGGGATTATGTATCTTTAAATGTTTACTTTAAAAATAGAGAGAAAAGCAGATAAGTGAATTGTGCATTCAAGTAGAAAAAAAACTGGAAAAAAAAACAAATTTAATATCTCCAATTAAACACTAAGATAGAAATCCTGAAAATCAAAGGAGAACTTAAAAAATTTAAAATAGAAAAAAAACATGAAACTAATAAATAAAACTAGGTGTAGTTTTATGAAAGAACAATTAAGTAGACAAACCTTTGGTTACTCTGAGTACCAAAAGAAGGAAGAAAGTGAAAGCAGTATTAAAAAAATTAAAAGGGTGAACGCCCCACCAATGAAGATGAAATGAAAGCAGTTATTATGAGGTATTCTGCCAGTTATTTGCCAGTAAAACAGACATTCTAACAAATGAATGAATGTTTACAAAACTAAAGTTTGCCCAGATTAAGAGAAAGACATAGAACACTTAAATAACTGTTTCTTAAAAAAATAATTTGGACAAGCCATAAAAGAGCTGCTTAAGCAAAAATCCCCAGGACCATATGGATTTCCAAATGAAATCTACCAAATATTAAAAGTACTGATACAATACTAAATAAAATATTTGAAAAAAATAATCAGTCTTACCCAATTTTTTTTATGACATAAATTTGGTTTTGATACTTCAACTAGAGAGAACAGAAACAGAGAAATAAAACTGCACACTAGTTTTCCTAATGAATATTAATGGAAAAAGTTATATAAAATACTAGCATATGATTATAGTAATGTGTCACAGAAATCATATGTTATGACCAGGTAAGATTTATATCAGGAATGCAGTACCATTCAATATTAATTAAACTATGAGGAGAACTGATCGTATATCAATAACAAAAATGAAAAATCAGAACTAAGCTTTAGGAATATCAATTTGGTAGCTGTGCAGGAGAGATAATACCCGTAAGGAGACCAAGTAGAAAGGTAATACAGTAGTTCATGAATAGTTGTGATGAATTAAAGAGATGCTGAAAAATGGTAAGTCTTGGTAACTTAAGAAGGTAATAATCATTTATATGGTACCTACTAAGTGACAAGGCACTATGCTAAGTGTTTTCCAAATATTATCTCATTTGAAGAGTTAAGGGAAGTAAAGATATGAAGATAAGGATAATTGTGATATCAAAAATAGAGAGTTTAGCAGGGATGGGGTTAGAGAGAAATGTCACAATCATTTGCTTCTACTTTAGCATCTCCAGCCTTCTTGCACTCTGGCTCCTGCCCCACTATTCAATAAAACATCTTGTCTCTAAACTCAGCAAGACCTCATAATTGCTAAATCCAATAATCTTTTCTCCTTATCCTTTAAAATTTTTTAAAAAATTTTATTCTGGATTTAAAAAATGAAACAAACATTTCCATAACATAGTAGAATAGAAAAAAATGATTATACATAAAACTATGAATCTATCATATACAAATTGCTATTCCCTTTAAGTATATAATAAAGTTATCATGTAAATTTCTTTTTTTTCATTTTATTCTTTTCTCCCCCCCAGATGGTTACAATTAGACACAAATTTGATGCATGTGTGTACAAACACACACACATATATATGTGTATGTAAAACCATTCTATACATATATTTATCAGCTCTTTCTCTGAATGCAGAGAGTGTCTTTATTCATATTTCCTTTTTCGTTAATTTGGTTCTTTATAATAGATTAAATCATTTAGTCATTCAAAGTTGTTCTTAAAACAATGCTGCTGTTACTACAATGTAACATTTCTTGGTTTTGCTCATTTCACTCTTCATTATTTTGTGTAAATTTATCCATATTTTTCCAAGATCATCAACGTCATCATTTCTTATAGCACAATAGTATTCCATAACAATCATATACCACAACTTACTCAATCATTCCCCCACTGAAAGGTATCCCCATTATTTCTAGTTCTTTGCCACCACAAAAGGAGCTGCTATCAATATTTCAGATCATACAAATTCTTTTCCTTTTTCTCTAATCATCTTAGGCAATAGATCTAGTAGTGTTATTGCTGGGTCAAAGGATATAAACAGTATAATAACTCTTTGGGCTTTCTTTTGAAACTATTAACTATTATCTACTTCTAAATATTCCCTTTTTCCTCTACTTTTTGACTATGCTATCCGTTCGCTTACATTTCTGATTGCTTCATCTCAGCTTCCTCTATGGGATCATAGCTGTACCCCCCATATCCTAACGATATGTTTTCCCCAAGGCTATTTCTTGAGCCCTTTACTCTGCTTTCCCCCCCCACCATCTCTATTGATAGTTTCAACCATTCCCATGGATCTAATGATAAACTCTATGGAAAAGGTTTCATAATCCACTCTAGTTACTTTCTGAAGACTGTAGCCCCATATCAGCAAAAAAAATCATTTAAATATCTCACAGATATAGAAAAAGCTTTATTTCATACTATCTGGGTGCTGGGTGGTATGCTAGTCATTGGAGTTTTAAAAGCAAAAAAATGAAATAGTCCTTGTCCTCAAGAAGCTTGGATTCTACTGAACAAAAACAACATTACATAGAAAAGGAAAAATGTATACGAACTGATTTCAAAGATATTGCAAGTAGCGTAATAACAACCAGGGAAATCAAGGTAGACCCCGTTAAAGAGAGGGCAGTGGGGCTGATAACAGAGAGGAGGGTGGTGTAGACATTAAACAGATCCATGTCATTTGAAGATAGAGAGCAGTGTGGTGAGCATGAAAACGGTGAAATCAGTTTGAACAACATGATTGTGTCAGATTGTGAAGCAATTTAATGCTAAACAGTGAAGTTTGCATTTATATCAAAAGGAGTAGAGAGTCCCTGGAGTTTCTTTAGCATGGTGAGATGGAACTTCTTCAAGAGATGTAGAATAGGGAAGAAGGGGGAGATCATAAGGGATGGTCTTTTATTATCAATAAAGTAGGAAATAACGTCCCTTGCTTAGATTGCTTAAAGGTAAGGGAAGGTATTGAAGAAGACTTATGGAAAAGAAAAAAAATAGTTTGGAATTGCCACTGTGGAAAGCACAAGAGAGAGGAAATCAGTCAATGAGCATGTGAGTAAGAGAAAAGAAGGATGATGTTGGGAATTACAGAAGGGTGAGGCTTGGCAAGGGATCATGGTGTCCAAGGATGAGGAATTCAAGGAAAATGGCAGTGTTTAATTTAAATGTTTAAAGATAAGTCCAGTGCCACATCATAGCACAGATGATCTGAATCTATTGCTTTATCCTCATATTGACTGATGTTCATAATGATAGAGCCAGCATGATATAGTGATAGAGAAATCAAGAAGTCCTGACACATAATGGCTTTGTGATTCTGGATATGTCAATTAATTTCCTAGGTAATTCTTTAAGCCTATAACTGGAAGAGAAGGTGCTGAAATATACTGACAGAAAGACTCCTCATTTGGAGTTCCCTAGAGTAATGAAATCACAAATCTGGTAATGCTCCTTTCCCTGCTGTTATAATGACCTGGAACTATTTAAATCACGTTCAGTACACTGTGATTAAAAGAGGCAAAGTACATAATATTTCAGAAAGAACCATATAAAACTATTTAAAATTTTTAAAAGTATACTCTCATTTGAAAGATAGCTGTCAATTATCTGGAAAATTTATATATATATATATATATATATATTTCACAATATGATAGATGTAGAGCTGAAAGAAATTATTTAGTTTGTATCATTTCATCCTTGCATTTTATGGATGAGGAAATTGAGCCCCTGAGAAATTAAATGATTTGCATATCACTTGAATAATAAGGAGCCTAGACAAAATTTGAACTCATCTCTTGATACTCCAAGTTCAATATTCTTTTTACTGTATCATGTTGCATTGCAATTCTGGTAGTCAAGATTCCAGATAGCCAGTGTTTTACTCTACAGTTGAGATGTCTGAACAAGTAAAGAAATGTTAGAGAAATCATCAGGTAATTAACTGCTTGGTTTATAAATTGTTGTCTTCAAAGAAAAACAGCTGACGTTGGAGTTCAATATCCAATAAATTAAATTCCGTATTTACTGTCTGCTACATTAAAAGCTCTGCACATTTTTACATATTTTTCAACATCACTAGCAAACATTTTAATGTTTACGGATGCTAGAAGGGAGAGCCAAACTCTGTTCATGGTTTTTATTTTTCCAACACTGAGCACAGTAACCGTATGCACAATAGGCTCTTAGTAAATGTTGAATTGATTTTACTTTCTTGTCACTATCTTGGAGTCAAGGCACTTAGCTTGTGATATTTTCATCATATTTCATTCATTACCTATTTGGTATTAAATAATATGGCACTATAAAAAAGTCTTTATGATTTGTTAGCACTCCCTTTTTAATGCTCTGGCTTCAAACACCATTGCACTGATAGCAGCCAGCACTGCTCACTGTAAACCTGTACAAAGAAACTATATCTGCATTTGTTTGTGCATTTTTATCCTTTAGTTGTTTTTTAACAAACATATTGAGTAGAGCCTTTTTAATTTATGCACCTATCTACAACTGCCTCTTGAATACCTTATATTATAGGGTTGTAAGAGTCCATGTAGTCATATTTTGCCATATTAAAATTCGATATCTATGTTGTTAAGCATTAAATATTCTATTGCTTATGGATTCATTTACTTGATATTGGAAAACTTTATGATTTCTTTTGTTTTTCTATGGCAGGTATAAGGAAAGAGGTATATATATTATTTGAAATGAAAACTCCAAGCTTTGATTTTGTGTTGGTGGATAGTGATGAAAAAAATTCTATCTCAAATTCCATATCCATTGAGAAAATATTATATGAGAAAATTTCCATTTCAGTGAGCTTTATGGTAATTGTGCAACCACAGACTAAGCCACTTGTGGTAGCAGTAAAAGAAACTCCTTTTAAGTGAAAAATAAAAGGGGGATCTTTTATTGAGCATGGAGGAATAGCATATTTTTGCATCATAAGAGCTAGACCTAATCACTCATAGTTCCATAGTCCTAAGACTTAGGATAGCAATCCATTCGTTATTATTTTACTTCACAACTCTAATTCATTTTTCTGTGTTAAGTGGTTCTACACAATTTTTAATTCTTTTTAAGAACGTCTAATTCTAAGCTTTAGCACTTTGGGCTAAATATTAAATGAAGTTATTGGAGGCAATGACATTATTGGAGGCTAGAACTGGAGAGCTGAACAGGACTTCACAGGCAGTTATTCAACCTTTTCTTGAAAACCTCTAGTAAAAAGTAGTTCACTACTTTCTGAGGCAACCCATTCTATTTTTGAGTATCTCCAATTGCTGTTTTTTTCTCCAAAATCAACCCTACATTTGCCACTTTTCAATTTTTAACCTTCGCTCTTAGTCTTGCTCTCTGAGTCTGATCAAAACAAATCTAATCCAACTTCCACATGACAATCATCCACATAATGATAGATAACTATAATGTGCCATCTAAGTCTCCTCTTCTTCATGGTTACCATATATGGATTCTTCAACTGATTTTAAGATAACACAAATTTGAAACCCATTACCATTCTTACTGCTTTCTGAATGCTCTTTAAATTACTAATGCCATTTCTAAAATGCAGTACCCAGAACTGAACTTGATATTCTACATGTGATCTTATTAGCACATAGTATAGTCAGACTTTCACTTTTTTTCTTGGATGCTATGTCTCATAAATTTCTCTTGTAAATTACACAGAATTGGCATAGCTTAGGAGGGAAGAATTTAGCATAACATCTTTAAGATTCTTGCATCATTGCTATAAAGAGAATGCCTTTGTTCCTAACTTAAAAAACTCTATCATTAGAAAACCATACAAATGCCTTAAATGGTTGATAAGCAAAAATGGTTGATATGAAAAAAAATTTTTAAAGAAAAAACTATTAAAAATTATTTTTAATTTATTTTTCACATTCATTTAAAATTTATTTTGAGTTCTGAATTCTCTCCCTCTTGCCTTTCCTGGAACAATCAATAAATGTAATAACAACTATACAAGTGAAATCATGCAAAATATATTTCCATGTTAGTCATGTTGGACAAAAAGGTAAAATAGTGAAAAATTATACTTCAATGTGCACTCATACTCTATCAATTCTCTCTTTGGAGATGGATAGAATTTATAATAAGTCCTTGGAAATTGTTTTGGATCATAGCATTGATCAGAATAGCCAAGTCACTCACAGTTGATCATCCTTACAATATTGCTGTGACTGTGTACTGTATTCTTCTGGTTCTGCTCACCTCACTCTACATCAGATCATATACATCTTATGAAATTTTTCTAAAACCATACTGTTCACATATAATGCAGTAATATTCTGTAACAATAATATACCACAACTTATTCAATTCCACAATTGATGGGCATTCCCTTGATTTCCAATTCTTTGCCACCAGAAAAAGTTATTTTATTATTTTTGCAAAAATAAGTTATTTTCCCTTTTCTTTGATCTCTTTGGGCTATAGACTCAGTAGTGGCATTGCTGGATGAAAGGATATGCACAATTTTATATTTCTTTTGGTATAGCTCCAGAATGGTTAAACTAGTTCACAACTCCATCAACAGTGTATTAGTGTCCCAATTTTTCCACACTACCCCAAAATATGTTATTTTCCTTTTCTGTCATGTTAGTCAATCTGATAGGAGTGAGATAGTATCTCAGAATTGTTTCAATTTGCTTTTCTCTAATCAATAGTGATTCAGAGAAATTTTTAATATGACTATAGATTGCTTTTATATCTTTATCTGAAAACTGCTTTTTCATATTCTTTGACCATTTATCAATTGGGGAATGACTCATCTTTTTATAAATTTGACTCCTTTCCCCGCACATGTGAGAAATTAAATCTTTGTCAGAGAAGTTTGCTATAAAAATTTCCCCCAGTTTCTTGCTTTCTTTGGCTGCATAGATTTTATCTGTGCAAACACTATTTAAATATATTCAAAATTATCCATTTGATTTCCCATGATCTCCTCTATCTCTTTTTTGGTCATAGATGTTTCTTTTATCTATAGATATGGTGGGTAAAATTTTCCATTCTCCCTTAATTTGCTTATAATACCACTCTTTATGTCTTAATCATGTATCCATTTTGACTTTTTCTTGGTATCTAATATGAGATTTTGTTCCATATCTAGTTTCTGCCAAACTGCTTTCTAGTTTTCCATACAGTTTTTGTCAAATGTTGAAGTCTTACCCTAAAACTTGCATCTTTGAGTTTATCTAACCCTCGATTACTGTGTGTTTATTACTACTGTTTGCTGTGTATCTAATCTATTCTGCTGATCCACTACTCTGTTTCTTAGCCACTATTATGTTTTCCTTCTTACTGTTTTGTAATAGTTTATAATCTGATACTGCAAGGCCACCTTCCTTCATATTTTTCATCAATTTCTTTGATATTTTTGATGTTTTGTTCTTTGAGATGAAATCTGTTATTATTTTTCTATCTCTATAAAATAGTTGTTTGTAATTTTATTGGTACTACACTGAATAAGTACATTAATTTAGATAGAATTGTAATTTTTATTGTATTGACTCAGACTACACATGAGTAATTAAGATTTCTCCAATTATCTAGATCTTTCTGTTTGTAGTGTTTTGTAATTATATGTTCATATGGTTGCTGGGTTTGTCTTAGCTGGTAGACTCACAAATATTTTATATTGTCTGCAGTAATTCTTAATGGAATTTCTCTTTCTATCTCTTCCTTCTGGGTTTTATTGGTTATATATAGAAATGCCAATTATTTAATTATTTTGCAACTTTGCTAAGGTTGTTCATTGTTTCAACTATATTTTTAGTTGATCTGGCATTCTCATCTGCAAAGAGCAATGATTTCGTTTCCTTGTTTCCTTTTAGAAAACATTAGAAAGCATAGGAATAAATAGAGCCTTCTTTAAAATAAGGAGTATCTGTCTAAAACCATCAGCACAGATTATATGTAATGAGGATAAGCTAGAAGCCTTCCCATTTAGATCAAGGGTGAAGCAAAGATGTCTGTAGTCTGGTCTTTACCCAGGAACAGACCTTTCTCTTCTGGGGCTGCAAGTACTGGTGCTCTTCTTGGCCCTGGAACTGAGATCTGGAGCTATGTGTGGGCAGTACAACTGGGTCTTGCCCCCTGGGCCAGAAAAACAACCCGTCTAATCTTTTTTCTGACAAGTTATCCAACTCCTTCTTACCATCTCTGGGCTGAAAGTTCCTGAAGCTGTTGCTGTTATGACACCTGCCTCCAAGGTATGATGCTGGTTTTGCTGTCTGGTCTCCATTCCAATATCACAGACCTCTCCTATTTTAGACTGGAAAAATGCTTCCCCTTGACCTTCTGTTGGTTCAGCCACTACAGAATTCTATTTTGGGTGTTATTTTAAAGTTATTTGGAGAATTTGGGGAGAGTTTTGGTTAGTTATTGTCTGTATTCTTCCATCTTGAATAAGGAATAATAACCAGTTTTTAAATGAACAAGTTTTATGTATAAATGCGTCAGAGAGTAACTAGCTATGTGACTCAAGCAAGTCACTTTTTCTCATTTATCTCATTTTCCTTAACTATAACTATAGATAATAAGTACCTTTTCACTAAGGTTGTTGTGAGGGTCAAATGAGATATTTATAAAGTCCTTGGCATATAGTAAGTGTTATATTAAGTGTTACTACTTTTGTTGTGGTTTATTATTACTTTTAGAGAGCCAACAGAGATTGGGAAATTTGATCACATGGTTGAAAAGTTGGTTTATTGATCATCTAGAAGTAATCATTAAATATACCCTATAATGCATATATATAAGTAGTCAACTCAATGTATTATATAGGATGCAATCAAATTTTGACATAATTTTCCATAAGCCCTCATAACTGACAGTACCAAAGGTCTTGGTCAGATCTACAAATGTTGTGTACAGACCTCTGTTCTGCTCCTGGCATTTTTCCTGGAATTGTCAGGCAGCAAACACCTATTGTCAAACACCCATATCAACTATTCCTTGGCCCTTTCTGAAGCCACACTAATTCTCAGGTAAATGACTATCTTCCAGGTGAAGGATCAGCCTATTAAGGAGGACTGTAGCAAGAATCTTGCCAGCAATTACTAAGAGAGGAACGCCCCCTGTAAATGTCACAGGACATTTATAGAGATGGACAATGGAAACATCCTTTAGCTCCTGGGGGATGACTTTCTTTTGCTATATAGAACTTGGAAAATTTCAGTCAGCTTTTATATGAGCAGTGGATCTCCTACCTGTAAATCTAAGCTGGAATAGAATCAGCACCTCGTATTTTGTCATAGAGAAAGAAGTAGCCTAATGGCATTCAAAACTTCTTCAGGTGGAACTTCAATTGTGGAGGGATTAACTTCAACCTAAGGTAAATGGTCAATGGCCTCATCATTTGATTGCCCAGAGAGGTTCATCATCAGTTTCATGATGGCATGTGTCCCAGAGTTCTGGATAATGGACAATGTTCATGTGCTTTCCCAGTCACCAACGGAGGGAAACAAACCTCTGTGCTCACTTCCATGCTTTTTACATGATGTTTTCAGTCATGTTCTCAAATGCTTACAATGATGATAAACATGACATTGAAGTCAGCTATTGCACTGATGGAAAATTCTTCAGCTTGAAAAGACTAGAAACCAAGATGAAAGTGGAGGATATGTTGCTGCATGATTTTCTGTTTGTCGATGCTTATGCACTCAATGCAGTCTCTGAACCTGAGATACAGCAATGTATGATGGATCAGTTCTCTGTGCTTGTGCTAATTTTGGCCTACCAATTAACACCAAGAAAACACAGGTGCTCTATTAGCCACCAGTACACCATCCGTAGTGTACTTTCCAGTTATGCACACATTATCAAAGAGAGCTCATTTTTCAGGAGACTCTGAAAGTATGGGAGAGAAGAGGTATTAGACTGTCTACCAGACTGAAAGTCTATAGAGCTACCGTTCTGACTTCATTGTTGTATGCTTGTGAGACATGGACAGTATACCAACACCATGCCAGGAAACTGAATTATTTCTATTTGGATTGTCTTTGGAAGATTCTGAAGATCACATGGCAGGATAAGATACCAGACACTGAGATCCTTTCTTGAACTAAACTGCCAATATTCAAACTGCTTCAGAGAATGCAACTCCTCTGGGCCGGTATGATGGCAAGCAATTGATTCTTGCCTTTATTAACCAAGAATCTTTACTAGGAGTAAAGCACAGAAATAAAAGTTTCTTTAACAAGAAACAGGATATTGTGTTGTTAATTATTTTAATGTGATTAAAGCTCTTCTCTACCCATTAATGGGTCTGCCCATTGGCGGAGTTTGATTAGGGAGGAAGGCCCACACCTTTTGTTAAGTTTCTAATGAGGCATTGGTTCTCATGGATTGTGATGCCCACTGGCTCTAAAAAAATGTATAAATACTCTGAGGATGAGGTTTTGCTTTGCTTGGCCTGAGGAGACTCTGGAAAGTGGCTAACTAGCCTCCAGGCTTCAAAAACTCAGATGTTGGTGCTCCCTTCTCTGGTAACTATGTATGAACAGTCAGATAATTATCTGTTGATCTGATGTATGTCATACAGTTGAAAGCTCATTTGTTGATCTTTGATTTCTCTGTATTTTCTCTGAAATTCAGGGTGTTGACTTTCCTTCCTGAACTAAGAGAATGATACATGTGCTTGATTAAAGTGATTGTTGATCCCTCAAAAGGTGCCTTTACTCTTAGAAAAGCAGATCAAAGAACTTGTGATAGCAGACCTCCCATGTATGTCAGAGTGCTTACTGACACAGGTGGCCCCAAAAAGACTATTTTATGGAGAACCCACTCAGGACCAGCATTCACATGGTAATCAGAAGAAGCAATATAAGGACATTCTTAAGGTCTCTCTTAAGCATTTTGGAATTGATTTGTGACATGGGAGACACTGGCACAGGACCACTTAGCATGGCATGCCCATATCAGAGAAAGTAGTGTGCTCTATGAGCAAAGTAGAATTGAGACTGCTCAAAGAAAATGCAGGATGTATAAATTTATATAAAATATAATTTTATATATAAAAAATAAATATAAAATATTCACACAGACTATTTGTGCCCAACCTGTGGCAAAGCATTCTGAACTCCTATTGATCTGATGAGCCACAGGTAGATGCATTGAAACTTGACTCTAGCATAGTGATGTCATTTTGGTCCTCTTCAAGAGTGAAGGATCAACCAGCCAACCAACCATAAAAAATAATCTAATATTTATCTACTTTGAGTTTTTTTATACCACAAGTCTTTTGCTATATCAATTTATATGATAAAAAGTAAAAATAGCAAAACAAAACTGGTAGAAGATACAAAAAAGCAAAAATATTGTTAGTGAAGGCTATGAAAATGAAACAAATATCCTAGTTCAGTATTTCAATTATAAGTTCAAATATTAGTTCAAATAATGAAATTTAATTACAATGGAATTGCACATATGACAGTAGCATCTTTTAGCTGAGATTTACTTCAAGAGATCTTGATATGTGGTGTGTGTAATCAGAATATTTTTAAAATGATGTCTCATACAAAATTATAAAAATCATTTGCAAACTTACCAAGAAAATTTAACATAAAAATCTCAAATTTTCAAAGAATATATACAAAATGTTAAAATATTTGTCCCAAATAAAATACTAATTGAAGGAAATATAGTAAAGGAAATAGGAGTAAATTTGTGAAGCATCTTACATGGTTGCCTATTATATTGAATATTATTCCTACTTATTAAAGTTACATATCTCTTCTTCAATAAACATTTTATTAATTGTTGCATTTGGAATAAATTTTATCAGAAAAATATTAGGTTTCTTTTTATTCAAATGACAACTTGCTTTTTAAAGCTTCTCAAAGCCTTGTCATGTTCTAGGAAAGGGTCTGACAACAATCACTAAGTGAGAATTCAACCCAGGTTTTCTCTGAATATATTTATCATCCCAGATTCATCTTTACAGGAAAATAAATTTCTTCTTTGAGCAGAAGTATCAAACACAGCCATCATATGCCAGATGCAATACGCAAGATTTTAAAAATTATTTTTACTCAGTATTTTATTTTGGAGAAATGATTTTGACCACAATAAAGTATGAAAAATAAAGGCATGTGATTGTACTAACGTATGGATGAAAAGTATTTATTAAAATTCAGTACTCATTTATGTGGAAGTACTAAAATATAGGAATATTTTTTTCTTTAAACAATGAAAAAATTATCTGAATGCATGAGGCATCTATGCATGTAATGAAAAATATTTCCCATTGAGAACCAGGATATAGAATGTTGTCTGCTTTCATCATTAGTACTTGACATACTTTTAGAGATGCTAGTGTTAGCATTAATGTAAGAAAAATTGATTGAAAGAATAAACATTGAATTCTAGACCTCGAATCCTAGACTCTGAGCTGGAAGGAACTATAGTGGTTATCTATATTATACAACTCCATTTTATAGAAAAGGAAAAGTGAAGACCAGATCCTTTCCTAAAGATATTCAAGTGATGAGACAGATCCCAATTTAGCCAAAGTATAGTTTCGAAAGAAAGGGCTAACTTATAATTAACCTAGAAAGATAGTCTTGAGTCAGACTGTAAAGGGTCTGAAATGCAAAGCAGAGGTTTGTATTTTGTCATTGATGCAATGGGGGGCCAAGCAAGCTTCTTGTTAATGGAGTTAATGGAGTGATATGGTAAGATTTGTGCCCATGTGGTCAAGATACAATCTTAAACTCTGTTCAGGGCTGACATCATATTGTCTTAGCTCCAAGAACCTAAATATTACCTTGTTTATTACTATGTCTTTTTCTTCTAGAGTCGTCTTAATCTGTCCCATGTGAGCTTCTGCCTGCCATATAGGGATTTTCTTAAATTATGCTATCCTCTTTATTAGGGATCAACATTGTATGTAATAACTTTCTTGCATATAGATTTATATTGAAGGAGTGCTGATTGCCTCATATTTATGTCCCAAATACTAGAACAAAGTCGAGAGCCATCTTTTATAGTATCTATTATCTTCCATTAGTAGCCACTCTTTTTCTTTCCTGGAAATCAACTGATTGAGCATAGCCTCTCCTTAATTTTCTTTTTACAAAATCAATCTTAATTGGCTTGTCGTAAAGTTGTAGAGCTGAATCTTCAGTGTTAATTTATTTTCTCCAAGGAAGGCCAAATCCTTAAGAATTTGTAGGTCCTTAAAAATAGTTGTCTACACTAAATCATTTTTAGACAAAGGTACAATTGGAATAGAGTAAAAGTGCTGCCATTCTTATAATGATACTGTCCTCATGACAGGTACAGGATTTCTCTAAGCCTGTGAATAATTGTCATGAACCCCTCCAGAATGATGGGAGGGAGGGTAGGGCAAGAGAAAAAGGATACATATCCATGGTATTAGTGGATCCATTATGTGAAGGGTCTTCTATATGATATGTAGTCTTTGAATTGTAGAGAAAAGTTCTATGAGAATTGAAACTTCTTGCCAGAAAAAGTTTCATGAGATTGTTTTAAGTTGATCTGGGTAAGAAAGAATAAATAAGATTTCATGGAAAGAAAATGAGATGGCTCTGAACTCAGGGGAAAAAATGGTGTCTATTAGGAATTTTCAGGGAGTGATGATTCATTTCTTTGTTTAATCCAGAAAAAAGTGTGTATATATATATATATATATATATATATATATATATATATATATATATATGTGTGTGTGTGTGTGCATTTGTGTGTCTGTGTGTACGTATATATGTATATGTGTTCATCCTTCATTGCCAAAGAAGACCATGCCAGCAGAGAAATGATGACGTGACTTGCACTTCTCCTCTAGAGCCATCTGAATTCAGTGACCAGATATTCATCAGGATGACTGGGGATGACCCAGGATGCAATGGAAGACCTTGGGAGAAGGGAGGCTGGTGACCTGCACAGCCCTCCCTCACTCAAAACAAAATCAAGTGCAAGTCATGTCACCATTTCCCTGATCATATGGTCTTCTTTGGCAACGAAGGACAAACACAAACAACAATGTATATGTATATATGTATGTATATATATATAAATATTTTCTTCTGTGTGTATACATATGTGTATTTATACATATATGTACATATATATCATTTTTCAAGTTATTTTGATTAAAGTTAGTTTCCTTTAAACAAAAGAGCTAAATATTTAAATAAAATGGGGAAGAATAAAAAAGATAAATATAAAAACTTGCCAAGAGGATAAGGAAACAATAGGAAAGTCAAGAATAAGATATGAAAACTGAATGTAATGAATGAAAGAAAAACACTATGACATAGAAAGATGTGGGAGCATCAGAGTAATGCATCTCCTTTTTATCATTTTCATGCATTTCCCTAGAAATAGAAGGGAATATATAAGAGAATATTCCCAAACTTGATTTTATTTCTTTATAATCAAGTGAAAAACTAAGTTTCAAAATTCTATTTGATTTATTTTATCTTTGATATCCTATTACTTTTCTGTGGGGCTATACTGGCTTCACAGTTAGAATGTATAGACAGAATACTTAATTGGCAATACTGAATCTTAAGAAAAAAACCACTAAATTATGGGAAACTTAAGCCTTCTTTCCTCCTTAATTATAAAGTTTTTTTATACAGAACAAAATAGTCATAAAGCACTAGATGGCAGCCTTGTTGTGGTTAAGAGGCTTTTAAAGCTTAACATTTGAAGAGTGTTTTAAGTGATAAAATAAAAAGTAATGTATTAACATTATGCAAGAAACCTTCCAGCTTTGAAAGATAAAATTGAAAGGTAAAATGTATGGTCCTAATTCTAAATTATGTATTATATAAATTGGACTTATTGCTATTATTAATTCAATTGGAAGAAGTTGAACTGTAGCTGACATTACATGGCTGGCAGTGGAGCACATGAACTGTCCAATAAGTTCTGCTGCTGTTCCAGCTAGCTGACAGGGGCTGGAGCAAACAGTTGTTCAGTTTCACCCAGTGGTGTTTGCCTTTGTTTTGCCTGGGTTCAAACCTTGGTTTAGAGCCTGGAAAGCTCAGCCCTGGAGAGCAGTGCTCAGATGGTGAGCTGGATAAATCGACTTGGGGCCACCAAAAGCTCATAGCTCCCTCTTTGGACTACAACAGATACTTGTAGAATAGATCTTTGCTAGAGGCAACATCATTTTGAGTGCATTGAGAGATTAAGTCTTAAGCTATCTGAAATATTGACCCATAATCATATCATAGCTGAATTTGAGAGTTGGAAGCGGCCTTAGCAACTATCTAATCAAACCAAATGCATTGACAGAATCACCACTATAATAAGGAGTTATGCAGCTTTTTCTTTTTTTTCTCCCGTAATACTATTTTTCCAATTATATGTAAAAGTAGCTTTCAACATTCATTTCTGTAAAATTTCAAGTTCCCAATTTTTCTCCTCTCCTTTCTTCCTCCCTCCCCAAGACAGCAAGCAGTCTGACATGTTATACATGTACAATCATATTAAACATATTTCCACATTAGTCATGTTGTGAAGAAGAATCAGAACAAAAGGGAAAAACCATAAGAAAAAATAGTATGCATCAATTTGCATTCAGACTCCAGAGTTTTTTCTTTGGATGTGGTTAGCATTTTCCACCACGATTATTTTGGAATAGTCTTGGTTCATTGTATTGCTCAGAGCAGCTAAGTCTCATAGTTAATCATCATACATTGCTGCTGGGTACAGAGTTCTCTTGGTTCTGTGTATTTCGCTCAGCATCAGTTCACGTAAGTATTTCTGGCATTTTCTGAAATCTGCTCATCTTTTCTTATAGCACGATGGTATTCCAATAGCTTTTTTTATGAGACCTCCAGGGAAGGGAAAACCACCACCTCTCTAGACTACATTTTCCACCTTTGGACAGCTGTGGTTGTAAGATGGTTTTCCTTTACACTGTGCCACGTTTGCCACTTTGCAACTGCCACCCATTTCTCCTTCTTCTTTGCTATGAGACCAAGTGGAACAAGTCCATAGTCCCCCAGAAATTATTTAAATCATGAAAATTACTATTATTATGTCTCTCTTGGTCTTTTCTTCTCTAGACAAACCATATCCAATTCCTTCAAGTGATACTCCTGTTACACTCAAAGCCCTTTAGCATCCTGTTTTCCCACTTTCGGCATTCTCTATCCTTTTGAACTCTGATGCCTAGAAATGATCATAGTACTACAGAAGAGCTCTGATGAGGCAGGAGTACAGAGGAATATTACCCCCTGTTCCTAAAAGGTATAGCCCTCTAATGCTGCCCAAGATTAGGTTTTTGGTTGTGACATCACACTGCTGACTTCTTATGCACTTGTATTATACTAAAACCACCCAAATCTCTTCAGAACAGCTTTTACCTATCCACATCTTTCACATTTTATACTTGTGAAGTTATTTTTTTATACTCAAGATCAAGACTTTACATTTATCCTTATTGAATTTCATCTTATTTGATTAATAATAATTAAATTACCATTATATAACACTTTAAATTTTGCCGAGCACTTTACAAATGTTATTTTATCCTCTACAACAACTTGGGGAGGCAGGTGATATTATTTTATTTATTTTACAGATAATAGCTGAGGAAGACAGAAGTGAAGTGAATTGCCCAGGGTCACACAGCTAAGTAAATGTCTGAGACTGGATTTGAATTCAGATTTTCCTGAATCCAGTCCAGTATTATATTCACTGTGCTACCTAGAACATTGCAGAGTCTTATAATTGAAATCTATAACAACACAAATTAGTTTGAACCTTCTGCACCTTGGAAGAACAAAAGAGGAATGCCTCTTACCCAGACAATGTTATTCAGTTGGATAAACAACCTATAGAGCAGTTCCATAAGTACTGCTATTTTGTATTGCTTGACATAGATTTACTACTAAAGAGAAGAAGAATGGAATAGATCCTTTTTGGGGATATTGATCAATGTTCTTTAGTTACCTCAAGTTTCTCTCTTAAAGAAGGGAGGCTAAACAGCAAGCTTTTTTAGCAATATGTCACCATTCTTCTAGTGATGATACTTAGCTACTGGTCATGAAATACCTTTCTCTATGGAATCAACAGTCATCCAGACAGCAGTAGAAAGTTGTATAGTGGACATTAGTAGAATGCAGCATATTAGTAATGAAGACTAGCCAGGATAAATGGTGGGAAGATAACAGCAGAGAATTATATGATGTGAAAAGAGAGAGAGGCAGTTATGTAGGAAAGTTAAGGTTTACAAATAGACTGCATGCTACTTTATTTTCTTGGACAGTCATGAAATCTAGAAGAAGGGGAAGGCAAATCAAACCAAAACCACAGCTTCTACCATTATCTCCCCTCAGACCACAATGGAAATAGGCCTGAACTCTGAACCCAACAACCTTGGGAAGAGCATTGTTTCCAGTCCAGTGCCCACAGCCATCATCCTGCAAAGCAGTCCCTATAGAGACGCAGCCTGACAACTACTCCTTCAGGGCCTACAGCCATAGCTACTGAAAACCCAGAAGGGAAATTTCTTAACAGCAAAGTCCTTGGTACGGTCAAATAGTTCAGCATCAGAGACTGATATGATTTTATCAGTGGCAATGACATTAAAGAATACTACTCATTTGCTTTACCATTATACCTTAAAGAATGTGACTTTTCCATCTTACTTACTTGAAATTTTCCATATGCTGTCTCCCCCACTGCAATCATAGCTTCTTGGGAGCGCACCCTGTTTTCCTTTTTCAATTGTATCTACTGCACTTGGCACAGTACTTTATAAGTGGTAAGTGCTTAATAAAAGCTTCTGGTGAATTAACTTCCAGTAATCCTATCACTCAAAAATAACCTTGCCTTATGACAAAGATATATAGTTAGCACAATCAACATGTATATTCTTACCTCCTTATCATTTCTCATTTCTGACCCTTTCTACCTGTACAGCCACCACCTTAGTTCAGTCCCTCATCACATCTTGCCTCAGGTATTGTAGTGGACTCCTAATCTCCAGCCCTCATGTTCCTTTTTATTCTAATCCATTCTCTACAATGATGCCAAAATGATTTTTCCTAAGTGTAGATCTGACTACATAACTACTATGTAAATTCTTCTGTTTAACTTCTAATGACTCTCACAACCTGTCCCTACCATACCTTTCCAGATACATTGTGTATTGCTGCTTTTCCTATACTCTACAATCCATCTTAACTATCCTCTTTGATCCTAACAAAAAATTGTCACCCCCTCTGTCTCTCCTGGCTATCCTTCATGCCTAGAAAGCACTTACTACTTACCTCTTACTCAGAGTAGCCTTCTTTTTCCTTTGAGCACCATCTTCTGCATGAGGCCTTTCCTGATTCCCCCCACTTTTTATGTCATCCCTAACTACCTTGCATGTAATTACCTATGCTTATTCTCTATATATTTATGTTTTATATGTTTGTGTAGGCCAGATATGTCACTCTACCTAGAATTTAATTCCCTTTTGTTCTTTCAAGGTGAACACAATGACCCTAAATTGCATTCAAGCTGGCAGATTTAAAGTGGGAGGGATGAAGAAAGGATGTAGGGGCAGGAGTCCAAGGCTGCAACTAATTTTCAAAGTTTTAGGAATCACGCAGCTGTGGGGGAAATACGTATTTATACAACTGTAGCTCCTGAGCCCCCACCAGTGTTCTTTCCATTTACACAAAATCATTATGATGAGATCATTGACTATTAGAGTCATAGAATGCTGAACTCAGAATCAGGAAGTTCAAAGTTAAAATCTGTGTGACCCTGGGCAAGTCACTTGACCTAACAACTTCAGTTTCTTCAAATGAAAAGTGGAAATACTAATAGCAACTGCATCCCAGGGATATTGCAAGGATCGGATCAGATAAAATATGTAAACTCTTTGCAGGTCTTAAAGAATTGTATAACTGTAAATATATTGTTACTAATAAAAATTGATGTTTACTAAATGAGAACAAAAACAATAATATTGTAACATTTTCTCAATAGAAAGCAATAACAAAAATAAAAATAGAACCCTCTTGCCAATGAGTGCTGTCTCTGTGGGGGAAAGCGGAAACATGCATGAAATCTAGCAGTCAGACACATGAATGGGCCAGTTCACAACTTTGTGTTGTTGTTGTGGTGTTCGTTCTTCATTGCCGAAGAAGCCATGCCATCAGAGAAGTGATGACATGATTCGCCCTTGACTTTGTTTTGAGTGACGGAGGGCTGTGCAGGTCACCAGCCTCATGTCTCCCCTGGATATCGGCATATGTGTTCTTTTAAATATCAGTCTGAATTATAAGTCGCCTGTTCCTTTTCTGAGCCTCTCTCTGTTTTCCTACTGAATGAAGTACTGAAACAATGTTAGATTGTTTTAGCAAAGTGTCATCACTACGCTCTTTTACTGAAATGGCAACCTGGGGTCTGCGACTTTCCAGGTCTATTCACTTTACTGGTACTGAAGCAGCATTGAACTATTTCATTATGAGCAGTTCCCTTAAGCCTGAGAAATGCAGCACTCCCTAGATAAGTTCCATGAGCTCTGAGTAGTTTCTCCTTCTCAAAATACAGAGAGCACTAGAGGTCAACTCTGTCAAAAGCTGTGGAAGTTTCATTTTCACAGTCATCTCTTCACATAGCAGGAATAGATATCTTCCTCCTTTTATCTTCCAGCAGCTATGGAGTTAATCCTCTTGGGAGCATCCAGAAGAAACTTAAGCTTGTCTAGCTTCAGTCAGTTCTTTCAACTAATTTAGCATCAAACATGTACTCACATTCTGTTTCTTCTCTGCCCTGCTTCTTTCATGTATCAAGGAACAGTCCCCAATTTGCTTCTGTCTCCATCATAAGCTTCACAGTTCAAGCGGTAACTTTATCTTTTTGTCTTCTAATTTCCTCTTCATTCCATTGCCTTATCTCATATAGCTCCTCATCCAATCCAATCTACAGCTTTGAATGCATCAGTACTTACCTATCATATGAAAAAAGCCAAGAATAACTATTGTATGAAGTATTACACAATTACTTTTTAAATACAATTTTTGCATAGTCCACAAAGAATTATTTTATATTGGATTCATGGGATATCTCAACACATTCTAGTACCTCATACCTATATATAAGAATATAGACACCCACTCATTTTCTGGATTGGCTTTTCATTCGTACCTGCCATTACATTGGTGGGTCTAGGTTCCCAGAGAAGAAGCAGCACAATGTGGCCACACTTAGATTATGTCAGATTATAGTGGTAATCTTGTTAAGGAGGAATACCATCCCCCAACTCAATACTTTAGTTCTTTATCCCTCATTAGTGTGCTTCTGTTTACGCAACAATGAATACACATTAGCATCTTAACTATAACTTTATTTACTATTAGGCAAGATAAGTAATAAAATCACAAGTAATCATAAATAAAAGCAAATGCATGAACAATAAATATATTACAATACATGAATAAACTTAGATCAAATTCTGTCACACATGTACTCAGTATCTCTGGTGTAGAATAGACATATACTTTTAGAAACCTGTCAGGGAAGCATAGGTTCCCTGAGGACTAAGGAAGGAAAACCCATGTGTTCTGGCTCACAGACTTTGATGTCATTGATCCATTAAGAAATATTGCTAAACATCTTCATCCCCTCCTTCTTCAAGTGGGCAAATTTGTCTTGGTTTTGGTTCTTGAAATGATGAAGAATTTCCAAGCTCTTTAGATTTAGTCACCCTTCAGAGGATACTGCAAAACTGTTATGCTATGGAATTGTCTGTGATTTCCCATTAAACCAGAAAATTGCAAAGCTTACCAAGTTATCTCTTTATGGACCATGGAGACAAATATAGCCAATTTGTCACTCAAAAGAATGCTGTATTGTCCCATCAAATTGTAACACAGAGCTCACAGCAAAACAGTTCAAGTTGATTCTCTGAGCAAAGGCAAAGAAGCCTCCCAATTTTTTGCTCACCAGGATTCTGTCTCCTAATTAAATCTCAGAATCTTTTTCCTATACAACAAAGCAACTGCATATCTTAAACTTCCCTTTTCAACCAGAGGATGGGACTAAAGAACAGCTAGGCAATCTGAGATCTATTGAATGGCAATAACTGGAACTGATTTTTTTAAAATTCAATTTAGTTTTGACTTCAAATTCTCTTCCTCCAATTTCCCCTTCCCTCTCCCAATAAAGAAAAACCCAAGAAAAACAAAACTTGGTACAAATGTGTACCACTAAATAAATCCATGCATTAGCCATGTCTCCAAAATACTACCAAATACTACCAAATGCCTCAGATATATGTATACTTAGAGTCCATCAGCCCTCTGTCTAGAAGTAGCCAGGATCTTTCATCATGGGCCTTCTGAAATCATGACTGGTCAAGGTATTTATCATAATTCCTAAGTTTTTCAAAGTTCTTTGTCTTTAAAATATTATTATTGCATAAATTGTTCTGGTTCTGCTCACTTCACTTTGTATCAGTTCATACAAGTCTTCCCAGATTTCTCTGAAAATACCATCTTCATCATTTATTATAGCACAATAGTGTTTCATCACATTCACCCATCAAAACTTGTTCAGTTATATTCCATAAGAAGTACTCTCTCAGTTTCCAATTTTTTGTCACAACAACAAAAAAACTGTAATCAGTGTTTGTACATATGGGTAATTTTCCTCTTTCATCTCTTTGGGTCATTGTTCTAAATAGAATCACTGTATTTAACTGTGTGTTTAAATTGATAAATTTATGTATGTCAGTAAATTTGAATATGTATTTAAATGTATATTATATGAACATATGCATATATATTTAAATTAGGAAACTGGTAGTTTGAACTCTTTTATCATTACTCTCATCAGCATATATTTTTTCTCCACACCTGTTTTTTTTCTTCTGTTTAAAAACACATATAAGTCCCCTCCATACTTAGACAAACAGCCCTGTAGGTTCACCTTGTCATATCCTCAAATTATCATTCCATATCTCTTCCTTTTTACTTCAAACTTCTTGAAAGGGTAATCTGCCCCATCTATCTCTACTTCCTTATTATCTACTTCTAAGTCCTTTGTAATCTTTCTTTGAACCCAGTACTGTTTATAATGCTCTCTCAGAAACCTACTCTCCCTTATATATCCACATGTTTGTTGAGGGTGCCACCATTTTTCTTGCCACTGAAGATCAGAACCTTGATCTTCCTTGATATTTCTCTTTCCCTTACTTCCGCCAACCATAGGTAATCATTTGCCAAGTCATATAAATGCTACCTGCACAAAATATCTCTTATCTTCCCCCCCACCCTTATCCCAAATTATATAGCCACCATACTCATCACTCTCTTTTAAGAGTACTGGAACTGATTCTTAAATGATCTCCCTACTTTCAATTTCTTTCCTCTTCAATATGTCTTCCACCTAATAAAATAATGATCTAAAAGTATGGACCTTACTATCCCTTTCTCAAAAACTTCCAGCGACTCACCTTTACCTCTGCTCTAAAATACAAATTCCTTAGCTGATGATTAGTACTTTCCACAATCTGGTTTCCACCAACTTTTCCAGACTTATTTCATACTACTCCCTGTCATGAACTGTGATTTATCCTAATTTTACTACTAGCTATTCCCTAAATATAACATACTATGTTCATTCTTTATAAATTCTGTATTTATTTGAAAACTGCCTGCTGGGCATCTCAGTTGGAATGTTCCCTTCAGTAGCTCATGTTCAACATACTCAAAATAGATCTCATAGTTGGTTCTTAATGGGGACAGGGAGAGAGGAAAGTTGGATTGAATTAAAAGAAACTATGGCAAAAATGAGATTTTTAATAATCTCTATTTCATTTATTGACATTCATTGTAATCTCTTGCCATAGATAACTTAGTTTCTGCTATATAGAGATATGATTCCATTTTTGATCATGTAATTGCATTTTAGATACTAAATAGTATGTTTTCTTACTTAGTGTAATATCATTGTAAAAGTTCTAACAACAATTATTCAATTATCCCAAAACACTTTTATTGAACACTGAACATATGCTTGAACCTTAATATCTTGTTTCAAACTCTGTGGATGCCCACAAATAGAATTTGTACATAGTGTACATTTGTACACTGCTAAAGTAAGACTCAGGATCTTCATCAATGAAATTAGCTCCAAATCTTATGATCCTAAAATAATTTGACTGTCCAGGAGGATAAGTTAATACACTAAATAGACATGTAGATAGACGGGTAACAAATAACATTCTTTTCCCTTCTATTTTAAGGAAAATTTCAGCTGATAAAAGTAGAACTTTTAAGAACATTTTATTTTCAGGAAAAAAAACTGTGTGCTCTAATAATTGATTAAATAATGACAAATTAAATAATATTTAAATAATATTCAGTCAGTATATACTAATGTAACCATACAAAACAATAGGAGGCAGCTAGGTGGTGCAGTGGATGGAGCACCAGTGTAGGAGTCAGGAGGATCTGAGTTCAAATCTCACTTCAGACACTTGACACTCACTAGTTGTGTGACCTTGGGCAAGTCACTTAACCCCAGTTGTCTCATCCTGTGTCATCTCCAGTCATCCTGATGAATATCTAGTCACTGGATTCAGATGACTCTGGAGGAGAAGTGAGGCTGGTGACCTGCACAGCCCTCCCTCATTCAAAACAAAGTCGAGTGCAAGTCATGTCATCATTGCTTTGATGGTATGGTCTTCTTCAGCAACAAAGATGAACTACCTACACATACACAAAACAAAAAATTGTGATTTTTGTCAAATATTAAATATTAATTCAGTACTTAAAGAATAAAGATCAATAAGAAATTATTTTACAAAAAAATTTGCCTTGATTAAAAACTTGATGTTTTTAACTAGAATACTTTACCACCAAATATTCTGTACATGTATAGCATTCTTATACTTTAAAAGGTCATTTCATGTTCTTATTCATTTTTTGATTAAAAAGGGATTTTTACCTTTTGTTAGCTAGGAACATGTCACACTGGCTCTACTTTTGTGAAAGAGAAGATAATGTGCTAGGGAATTGATACTTCAGACAATTCTTAATAATAGCTTATTCATCTAGTACTCCCACTTCTAAGGATCTCCTTTCAATTTCACCTTTTTAACAGATCTTCATCCATTTTGTATTTCCTTTTCCACAATAATTAGCAATATTAGAGTGATACAAATAAGATAATGAACTAGTGGTTCACTATCACATTTCCTCCTTGGTTCACAGCATCCATTTCTATTAAAGCAATTCTGAAATATTTCAAGAGATACCTGGTGCAGTAGAAACTTTAATTTGAGTTATTTTCAACCTTTTTGGTATGTAATTCCTTTTATCTTAGGTAATTGAAATCCTTTACATAATCCAATATGTGTGTGTGTTTGACCTCTGTTGCCATGCTATCAGAGAGATGAAGACATGACTTGTACTTGACTTTGTTATGTTACTAGATATTATACTTTTATTTTCTCCTTAAATAATACAAAATCACTTTATTAAATAATGAGTCACAATGATTATGGAATTCATATCAGGAAAGACTTCCTCCTCTCAGTTCCTGATTCGGAAAAGGGTATACATCGTGAAAAAACCCAAGATTAAATTCTTTTTATTTATTCCTTGGGCAATACCTGAAGCATAATAGAATCTATCTATCCATCCATCCATCCATCCATCCATCCATCTACCTACCTATGTGTCTGTCTATCATCCTTTTTTTTTCACAAACACACCTAAAGGGATGTTACCACCTTAAAATTAATCCCATTTATGACATGAATCCTTTAGTATTCACCTTCACTTTGGGGTACAAAAGCTTCTTCCTGTCTTTTATGGAACTAAGACATTATTGGGGCCCAGAAATGCTCCAACCACATGTTTAAATCTACTAGGGTTTCATCATCACAGACATCCGAATACAAATATCACTCCATGAGAAGTGATATATGATCTGTGATTCATGTATCAACTCCACAGATAGGGATCATGAACTTTAACTGGCCATAGAACCCGTTATCCATATGCCCAACCCAGAATTGGCTTCAAGAGTTTGAACTTTTGCTGCTATCTTTCTCCATTTCCTACTGAATCCCTAACTGGATCCAAAGGTCAACATTTAAAGGCCATTTTATGGTTACTCTCTGTCGTATAAGCAACTCCTCACCCACTCAGTAATTTGTCCACATATACGGTTTTCTTTTACATGCCACATTTTTCTGCATGCACTCAATAATTATTGTCTTCTTAGGAGCTAGGTCCCATTACCATCATACCAAATGAGCCAAGTGTGACGCTTACTTTTGAGGGTTTCTACATAAAAATTAAAGTATTTCCTTCAAATATCTGGATATATGACTCCCTCCGAAGGACCGTCCTCACCTGCGGCAGTTATTGAAGCAGTAACACTTACTATAGATACTTTGTATTCAAGCTAAAATGGAAAGCACAAATAAAAGGAGGCAACTTTTCTTGCCTTATTATGATTTTCTTTGTTCACCGAAGGAACGAACATTCAGTTTGAAAGAACGTAAGGAGCTTCCTCCATATTAGTTTCTGCCTTCCTCACCAGGTAGTTGTAAAATATAAATGAGTAATTTTCCAGAAGGGGCTTTGTGTTGTACACGCAAGGTAGCATTACTATGTGATGTAAGAAGGATGCGGTCCTGATGAGGCAGCCTCATGTGGAAAAAGGACTGAACTTAAAGCGTGCAACCTGGGTTCACATGCTAGTTGAATACTTCATAGATGCGTAACCACTGGGGAAATCATTTCTGAGACTCATTTTTCTCCTCTATAAAGGGGAGGTAGTTAAACTAGTCTGACCCTTACATGGCTATTTTGAGACCATTGTAACTCATATAACACAATAGCAATGGGAAAGGTTATCATCGTTGTCCTTGAGCCCCACCGCACTTATTGAAAGAAAGAGTTCTTTATTTTTTTTTTGAACCAGACCTCAGAGACTCTTTAGCCTACCGTGGCCCTATGTTTGATCTCTTCCCATGTTTCCTTCCTCCATATCCTACCTGTGTGCCAGGAATCCTGGATTCTGTGTAATGTTGTCCGTGTAGTGCAAGTTCTAGTGGTTTCTATCAAATTGGAAATACTTTCATTCTTGTCCCCTGAATAACAGCTTGACTAAGTGTGGAGAAACCCAGCATCATATCAGTTAACAGTTATTACTACTGTCATTATTCCTTTTATTATCTTTTTATGGAATTCTGATAGAAGTTAATCTAGGACTGGTCATTGTAGTTCTTTAATATTTAATATTCTGGGAACTTTCACAAGTAGATATAACTATTTTTAAATTGAGTAAAAATATTGGGATAGAAGTTCGCATCCTGAGTGCTCACTGAAAACGTCTTTGGGATAACTCAAGTAGCAGAAAGAATGATGGGATATACATACATACATACAATCATATGTTTATATAGACACACCTCATTCTGTTCCCACATGAGGTTGTTTTCTTTTGTTAGGTTTCTATTATTTTTAAAAGTTTTTCATTATACATAGTTTAGAGATAATGAATATTTGTTATGAAAACATCTATTAAAATATTGTTCTTAAATGTTATAGATCCAAATTATATCTGGATTATTTTAAACACATTCTATCTGTAAAAAAGCTCTGGTTTCAGTGTAGTTTTTGTTAAGCTCTTGAGGATATTGATATATTTGTATTTATGGTATGAGTTATGTTGTCTATTAGTTTGTGAAAGAAAATGACCTTCTCTTGTATAATTTTAGCCTATAGCTATGTCTTTGTGGGTATTTGTTAGGTGCTAAATTTTTACAGTTATTTATTGCACGATCTTTCTGCAATGATGGCTATTTGCAATGCTAAGTAGTTTTGGGGACCTTAAGGATAATCTATCTATATTTTGCAGTGCCAATAACCTAATCCTGTGCTGTGCTCACAAATTTATCAGTTTCTGTAAGCAAAGTAATATGACAAACAACCATTTGTTAGACACTTTGTTGCTATAATGTTACTTGAGTTCATGTGGATGTGGTCTCTAGAGAGCTTTTTGCTACTACTCTTGCATTATAGTTGTTGCATAAATTACATCCACATGTAAATCACATTTGGTGTCATTCAAAACAGTACCTATTATCCACTGTTACTGTTACTCAGTAATGTCTGCTCATTCTAA